>ML439602.1:0-27506 GCA_005239525.1 Nicotiana knightiana | reverse complement strand
TTGTTAATGAATTATGTACGTGTGAAGGATATTGCTCGAGGACGAGCAAGAGTCTAAGTGTGGGGTGTTGATGCGTGGCTAGAATTCATGATTTTAAGCATTATATACCTTGCATTTTATGTGCTTTAATGATAAGAATACACGTCGTATGTGCCTAATGAAGTTTATTTAATGTGTAGGTGAGTTGGAAATGGAAGTCGAGCTAAATGAGAGCATAAACGTCGGAAAATATGCGCAAGAGTCGAAAAGGAGCGATCTGGGACAAGCCTGGCGTTAGCCAGGCGTTAGTCAGGCGTTAGAGCCCAAACGCCAGGGGGTGCCTGGCGTTAGCCAGGCTTTTGGGCTGAAACACCAGGGTCCCCAGTCGGCCAGAAACCGAGTTTTGACAGGTTTTAAGTGTTTCCAAGTTGGAATAGAAGTGTTTTACACGTTTAGGGTTCATCCTAAACATATAAATAGATCCAAAAACATCACATTGGGGGGTTTTAGGCAGGACTTTTGACGGAGGATTGATGTGGAGGAACACACCACGTTGAAAGAGGATTCTACTTAGTTTTTCTTCTCTTCTCTTCTTTTAGTTTTATAGTTTATTAGTTCTAGAGTCTTGGGTGTTACATGAACGTTGTAGTTGAAGCTTGAATTATTCTTATTGTTTTATCTTAATTGGTTTGTTTATTCAATCTTGTGCTTAATTATTCAATTGCTTGATCACCAATTGAATACTATCTACGAATCTAGGGTTGAACTCGGGAGAGGGAATTCTAGATTGCATATAAGATTGGGTAGAGCAAGATCTTAACCCTTCAGGGGAGCGGATTTGCGGTTAGGATAGGAATATACCTAATCGCCTTGCTTGGTTATTATACGGGAATTATTAATGCGTTCTTGTTAATCCTGATTCCATAGGAATATAGGCGTTAGGTTAGCTTGAATAGGCGAGTTGTACTTCGGGAGAAGGCTACGAGCAATATTAACCTCGTCAATCAATAAACCTGATTAGAAGATTTAGGTCGAAAACTCAACGTGATTGTTTAACAACCCATAACTCTAGAATATCAATTTACCTTGAATTCATCTTTAAGTTAGTTGTCTATTTAATCTTTTGATTTACTATTTTAGATTAATTCTAGTTAAATATTTGTTTGAGTTTAGTTTAGTGGATAGTTAATCACAAGTCCCTGTGGGTACGATATCTGGACTTAAAATCCTATATTACTTGTCGACCACGTACACTTGCGTGTGCATTGGGAAATCAACCAACAGCTATCAACAAGGAGATAAGCAGACATTGAGCAATAAACCTTGAAGCATTTGATCGCTGAGAATGTGAATAATGCTCTCCAAGATTTTTTAAGGAGACTTCCAAATGCACCACCAACACCTCCCCCAAATAATACTTCTACCATAGAAGATCCACGCTCGGGGCTGGCCAATTCAGGAAGTGGAGGAACTTCCAGTGAACCACGTGGCGGAAGGTCAGGTATACAAAATAACTCTGATTTACAAAATTTGGTTCTAACTTTGCAAAAGCAAATGAAAGAGCAAAATAACAGCATCGAGAAAATACCTGGCGTACCACCTGTGATTAAAGGAGTGGATATCGACAAATATTCGCAACAACCTGGGAAGCCAAGCACGGCCCCACTGCCCATTCCTAAGAAGTTCAAAATTCCTGACATCCCAACATATGATGGAACAACCGATCCACATGACCATGTGACCGCATTCACAACAGGTGTGAAAGGCAATGATTTGACCAAGCAAGAAATTGAGTCAGTGTTGGTCAAAAAATTTGGAGAAACACTCACGAAAGGGGCGTTAACATGGTATTCTATTTTACCTGAAAATTCTATTGACTCTTTTGTTGAGCTTGTAGATTTATTTATAAAAGCACATTCGAGAGCTCAAAAAGTTGAAAAAATAATGGAAGATATCTTCAAAGTGAAGCAAGGAGATACAGAGTTACTTAGGGAATTTGTGGATAGATTCCAACGATAAAGAATTATGCTTTCGAGAGTAAATGATAATTGGGCAGCCATGTCATTCGCGAGTAATCTAAACGAAAAAAAGTTCAGAAGCCACGAGAAGAATCAAGGAAAGCTTACAAGAATTCCCTGCAACAACATGGAATGATGTATATAATAGGTATAGTACCATGTTGCGGAATGAAGAAGAGATTGTTGCACAGTCAAGGGTTGATGAGAGAATAGGTTCGAGGCGGTCAGAATCTGAGAAGAGGTCCAGTAAAAATAGGTACAAACCTTATATGGGACCCTCAGGGCGAGACTCACGGTCCAAGCCAGAAAATGTACGATCTGACCATAGATTAAGGAATAGAGATTCATGGTCATCTTCATCATCTAGGTTCAGAATTGAATGAGATGTACGTGATACGGATACTAACGCGAATGCAAGGATTGGAAATTATAGTTTCAATATCAGTACTTCTGAGTTGGTTGTTTTTCTAAAGGGTATGGGAGATAAGGTGCGGTGGCCAAAGGAAATGAGATCAAACCCAATCAGAAGAAATATAGATTTCTGGTGCGAGTTTCATAACGACCATGGCCATAAAACATCTAATTGCAGATTGTTACAAGGTGAAGTATAACATTTGTTAAAGCAGGGATACTTGACAGACCTGTACATCAAGAAAGGTAAACAATCTTACATGAAAAATAGACAAGAACCTCCAAAACCTCCATCTCCAAAGAGAACAATAAACGTGATAACCGGGGGAGAAGAAGTCAACGGTGTAACATACACAACTGCGAAAAAGACGGTGAAATTCAGAGTAACCCAGGGGAAGCCAGTTCGTCAAGTTTTGGAGGAAGATAGCATAAAATTTGATGATGCATATACAGATGGCTTGATGATTCCTCACAATGATGCACTGGTAATATCTTTACTTATACATGATATTGACGTAAAACGAGTTTTGATTGATCCAGGTAGCTCCGTGAATATTATTCTATTACGAGTAGTGAAAGAAATGCAAATTGGCAGCAAGATGATACCAAAAGCACGTTCCTTATCTGGATTCGATAATTCAACCGTTATTACAAATGGGGAGATAGTGCTGACTACATTCGCGGAAGGATTCATCAAAGAAATGAAATTTCATGTAATAGACACGGACATGGCCTATAATGTGATTCTTGGGAGGTCATGGATTCATGACATGGATGTTGTGTCATCTACGTTACATCAAGTTATTAAGTTTCCTTCAAAATGGGGAATTCAAAAAATTCGAGAAGATCAACAAATTTCTACGAATATCAATTCAGTGGTGCAATCACACAAAGAAAGCATTGATACAAATGAGAATTTTTTGGAAGACGTGGTAAATCAAATCTCATCTAAAATGTATCAAAACAAACATATATGGATTCAAGACTGGATGTCATTCAATAACCGAAGGATAATGAAATAATTGAAGATCTCGAAGTAGTTGTGCTATTTGAACAATGGCCAGATCAAAAAGATTATATTGGAGCAAAGTTGAGCCCAGGAATGAGAGGTAAGTTAATGAATTTTTAAAAGCTAACGCATATTGTTTTGCTTGGTCACATTCAGATATGATAGGTATACCTCAGGAGGTGATGACTCATAAATTGAATGAAGATCCATCATACGTACCTGTCAAGCAAAAGAAGAGGAAGCAAGGATAATTCAAAAATCAAGTGATTCAGGATGAGGTACAAAAACTCTTAAAAATTGGTTCAATACGAGAGGTAAAATATCCTAATTGGTTAGCTAATATTGTGGTAGTTCCAAAAAAGAATGGCAAATGGCGAGTTGCATAGATTATATTGATCTAAATAAAGCTTGCCCAAAAGATTCATTCCCTTTACCGCATATAGATCAATTGATTGATTCTACCGCAGGTCAATCTATTGAATTTTTTAGATGCATATTCAGGTTATAACCAAATAAAGATAGATCCTTTAGATGAAGAAAAAACTTCGTTTATTACAGACAGAGGGACTTATTGTTACAAAGTCATGCCTTTTGGTTTGAAAAATGCTGGAGCCACATATCAAAGGTTGGTGACCAAGATGTTTCAAGAACGCCTGGGGAAGACTAAGGAAGTATATATTGATGATATGCTAGTCAAATCTGCACGAGTAGAAGATCATTTTCAAAATCTTTTAAGTACCTTCAAGATCCTCCGCAACTATAATATGAAATTAAACTCAGAAAAATGTGTCTTCGGCATAACATCAGGTAAGTTTTTAGGTTTTCTTATATCTAACAGAGGTATTAAAGTAAACCTTGTGCAGATCAAAGTCATTGAAGAAATTCCTGATGTACTCACAAGTAAAAAAGAGGTACAAAGATTGACAAGGAGGATAGCGGCTTTGGGAAGATTTATTTCCAAATCTTCAGAAAAAAGTTTCAAATTTTTTTCAGTGCTAAAAAAGCAAAATCAGTTCAAATGGACAGACGAATGCCAACAAACCCTCAAAACTTTGAAGGCATAATTGTCAAATCCTTCTATGCTGGCTAAACCAAAATATGGAGAGAGGTTGTTTGTATATCTTGCAGTTTCGAAAATGGTTGTAAGTGTAGTTTTGGTACGAGAAGACAAAGGTAAACAATCTCCAATTTATTATATCAGTAAATGTGTTGGACACTGAGAATCCATATCCTCATTTAGAAAAACTTTCTTTAGAATTAGTTATGGCATCTAGAAAGTTGAGACCTTACTTTCAATGTCACCCTATTTACGTAATAACTGCATATTCTCTAAGGAATATTTTGCATAAACAAGAATTGTCAGGTAGATTAGCCACGTGGGCAATAGAACTCAGTGAGTATGATATCATGTACCAACCTAGAACTGCAATAAATCACAAGTTTCAGCAAATTTTGTAGCGGATTCTAGCACAGAAATAACTCCTGAAGTAGAAAAGGAACTACAAATATTCAACGGATCTAATCCAGGTACATGGACTCTATTTACAGATGGATCCTCAAATGTTAAATGAGTAGGTTTAGATATTTTTTGATTCCACCTTTGGGATAAAGTATAAGACAAGAAATTAAATGTTACCCCATTAATAACAATAAAGTAGAGTACGAAGATGTAATTGCAGGATTAGAACTGGTACGAGAACTCTCTATAGAGCAAATCGTAATTAAAAGTGATTCTCAGCTGGTAGTCAACCAAATGCAGGGGATTTGCATAGCTAAAGAGGCACGAATGCAGCAATATTTGAAAAAGGCATGAGAATTGATAAGGCAATTCCAATCATGGAAAATTGTGCAAATACCCAGGGAAGAAAATGCGGAAGCAGATGCACTAGCTAATCTTGCATCAGTTACGAAAATAACAAATGCAGAAAATGCTATCGTAATATATTTATTTCATTCAGCACTGGACCAGGATAAAAATGAGGTAAATTTCAACAATCCAACTTGGGATTGGAGAAACGAGCTTGTTAATTTTTTGCAGTATGAAACCGTAAGAGTCTCAGTTTCTTCGACGAAAGGCTGCTCGTTACTGCTTAATTCAAGGAAACCTATATTGAAAAATATTCGGGGGACCTTTAGAAAGATGCCTTGGACCCGATCAAACAGAATATGTGATGAGATAAGTACACGAGGGACATTATGGAAATCACGCAGGAGGTAGATCTTTGGTAAAAACTCTAATTAGAGCAGGATACTACTGGCCTAAAATGGAAGAAGATGCAGAAAAGTTTGTAGCAAAGTGTGATAGATGAAACAATATGGAAATAACATGCACCGCACAATAAAATTATTACATATGGTTATTTCCCCTGGCCATCCATGAAGTGGGGAATGGATATCATGGGTCCTTTTCCACAAGCTAAAAGAAAGGTACGATTTTTCTTAGTATTAACAGATTATTTTTCCAAATGGGTAGAGGCAGGAACTTTCAAATAGGTGCGAGAAAAGGATGTCATGGATTTTATTTGGCGGAACATTATATTCTGATTCAGAGTGCCAAAAGAAATCGTATATGATAATGGCCCGTAGTTTATAGGCTCGAAAGTCACATAAATTTTTCAAAGTTGGCAAATCAAACGAATAACTTCCTCACCTTATCACCCCGTGGAAAATGGACAAGAAGATTCAACAGACAAGATTAGTATTAATAATTTGAAGAAAATATTAGAGGAATCAAAAGGCAATTGGTCCGAGGTGTTACCGGGAGTGTTATGGGCTTATCGAACAACAACAAAGACCAGCACGGGAGAAACTCAAATTTTCACTTGTTTATGGTTCAGAAGCCTTAATCCCAGTCGAAATAGGAGAACCAAGGACGAAATTCACACAAGAAACAGAAGAATCAAATGATGAAGAGATAAGAACGAATTTAGATTTACTCGAGCAATGAAGAGAAGCGACTCTAATAAGAATGACAGTGCAGAAGAAAATCATTGAACGATAATACAATAGGAAGGCTCATCTTAGATACTTCAAGATTGGGGACTTTGTTCTCAAAAAGATTTTTCAATCAACAAAAACAGTTGGAGCAGGAAAGTTGAATCAAAATTGGGAAGGTCCTTATAAAAGTTGAGGTATCGTTGAGAAAGGTGCTTATGAGTTGGAAGTCATGGAAGGAAAGGTGTTACCTTCGAATTGGAATGTTGTTCATTTGAAGAAATATTATTTTCTAAGCAAAGGAAGTACCCACGGTCAGGTATCACTTAACTACGATTTTATTTTGTTCTGTTAAATTATACTAACAATTTTAGATGATAGGCAAAAAAACTAGTCCACACCAAATGATGATTTTAGGCCTGAAAGACACATGGGATAAAAAATTATTCCCGGCCTAGGTTACAATATTTCTAATGGAAATAAAAAGGGTTAAACAGTCATGATCTAAAAATATACCTCCGAGTCCCGTATGTATTTTCCTTTTCAGGAAATGGACCACATGGAAGGAATAATTAAGTGCTCGAGATTTCATACTTCAAAGCTCTAACACTTGGGGGACTATAGAAGGCAACGAAGACTGAAAGTCAAAGAAGACTATATAAGACTAGAAGAGTCAGAATTCGAGTCAAGCCTGGATCAACCCAAAAACCAAAAGTCAAGAGCTAATCAAGAGCCAAAAAACAAGCTTGATTCAAAAACCTTTGTAATAAGCTTTGATAAAGTGTAAACTCGCGGATGTAAATTACGAGATCCTATGAGTAGAAAATGATTAGTCATGGGTTGCAAGATATACCCTAGAATTTCATGAAATCTGTTATATGAAAAATAGGTGTGAAAGAGTTATAGATGTTGTACAAAAGGTTACTTGAATACATGTAAAGTGTTATATAATTTGAAAGTTCGAACTATGAAACTTCCTCAAATTATTCATGAAATTTCTTCAAAATATCTATTTTCCTACTTCTATCATATGGTTAAACCAAAATGAAATTGAGACGTCTTCTTCATTAGTGTCATTTATAAAAGGTCCCTCTTTTATAAAAGTCGTGTTTATACCAAAATCATCAAATATTAAAGCACTTTTAAATGCAAAAGTAAAACAGAAACTCAAATGTAACGACCAAAAATCCCTAAGGTCATGATGGCGCCGGACATCATTGTCAGGCAAGCCAATCATTAATTAATTAAAAAAAATTTCCTGTTTTAACATTTGTGAAAAGCATTTCCTTTCACTTTATTACATATTAACTAAATAAAATCTGTCAAGTAAAACAATAGTTTAAATATTAGACTTTGGAAAATATATCCCAACACATCTCAGAACCCGGTGTCACAAGTACATGAGCAATTTCTAAGAATTTATAGAATCATTACAAAGCTTGTCCGAAATACAACTTGGACAAGGAATTTAAAAATGAAAATAAATACAGTACGAGGGAGACACTGTCAGCTGCGGATCGCCTCCGGATGATGCAGCTCGCCTAAGTCTCTGAATCCTCCACATAACTATTAAAAGTACCTGTGCAATAAAATGCACACCAAGTGCAGCATGAGTACAAAGACAACGTGTACTCAGTAAGTCGCCCGCCTAACCTCAGAGAGGTAGTGAGGAGAGGTCGAATTAGACACTCACTAAGGGCCAGCAAATTAATTAACAGTATAAGATGAACACGATAGGCATGTAAAGGTAGTAAAGCCGCATATATATAAGACACTGAAATCCAAGTAAATACTGGAAATAAACAAACAGTTACCACCTTATTATTTTCAAAAATATCTTAAATAAATAATTTCCTCTTTGTTTTCCGCCATATATAATAAATCCACAATTTCTTCTTTATTTTCCCCCAAATATCATATCACTTCAAAATCAGGAAAAAAATATTTAACAATTTAGCATGCACATAAGGGATAAGGACAACCGGCCTGAGCTATCATAATAATCATCTATGTGCACTGCTGAGGGTCGAACTACCCGAACCATAATATTTCTTTCAATCTCGCTGTTGTGTATGGCCCGCTCCCATGAGAGTGGGGGGAAATAACACTCCGCTCGCGGAATGTAAATTGTGAAGCGGTCACATGCAGACATGCACAATCAACCATCCAGCCCGAATACGTCGGGAACACAAATACTCAAGTAAATGACTGATTTCTTTTTTAAAAACCACAAAATAGTATTTAAATTCTTTTTCGAAATTCAATTTCCAAGTTTTTATAATGTTTAATAATACAACCTTAACCGGAAATACAATTGCCCGTGAAGGAAATCAATTCTCTTTTTAGATGCTTAAGAAAATAAACTCTAATCTTCTTTAGTCATTCAATTAAAATTTCAATTATTTTAGGAGTCTAATATTACAGACAAGATCACAGGTACAACAGGTAAGGCATGCTAGTGGGTTCTAGGCTACCCGGACATGGCATAATAGTAGCTACGCACGGACTTCCTCACCTCGTGCGTACGTAGCCCCCGCAAATAATAGCATGTACTTAATTAATTCACCTAGGGGGACAATTCCTCCTCACAAAGTTAGAAAGGAGACTTACCTCGCTCTGAAATTCCAATACCGGCTTCCAAGCCCTTCTGACGACTCCAACGGACGCACATCGCCCCAAAACTATCCAAACAATGAAAAACCAATGAAAATATATTCTAATACTTACAACAATTCCAAATTATATAATGCCCCAACTTCGCTCAGTGAAATGACCAAAATGCCCTCGGGCCCAAGTGCCCGAAATCCGAAATTTCTCGAAGATATATTCTACCCATAGCGTTACTAACTCAAATATTCATGCTCAATTCGTGGCTAAAACTCCAAATTACCATTTTCTAGGTTTCTTTAAGATTTTCCAAATTTCCAATCAATTCCCATGCCTAATCCATGTATATAATCTTGTATTTAACTTAAAAACGGGAGGAATTTACTTACCTTGACATGCATGATGAAAATCCCCCCTTGAAGCCTCCCAAAATTGCCATGCCAAGATGAAAAATAGTGAGGAAATGGCCATAATTCACGGTTATAAACAATCTACCTAGACGACCCCTTCTATGCGATCGCACTCCCCTTCATGCGATCGCATAGGCCAATCTCAAAAAGCCCCCAAAATTCCACTGTGCGATCGCACACAAGATCCTGCGATCGCATAGGGTAACCCAGTAGCCTTGACAAATCCTTCTCTGCGATCGCAAACACCTACACGCGATCGCATAAGCAAATTCCCAGACCTCCAATTCTTCCCTTATGCGATCGCATACACTGCCACGCGATCGCACATGCCAAATCCAAGCAGCCTCCAATTCTTCTCCTATGCGATCGCATACACAGCCATGCGATCGCACAGGCAAAATCCAAGCAGCCTCCAAATCCTTCTACGCGATCGCACACCCACTCACGCGATCGCATAGAATAAATACATGTTGCACTCACACCAGAAACCAGCAACCCTCTCAAGGCAAAAATCGACCCGTTGAGCATCCGAAACACGCCCGAGGCCCCCGAGACCTCAACCAAAATTACCAGCCAGTCCCAATGCCTCATTCGAACTTACTCGAGCCTCGAAATCACATCAAACAACACCGAAATCATGAATCGCACTAAAATTCAAACTTTATGAACTTAGAAATTCCAACATCAACATCCGACGCCGAAACCTATCAATTCACGTCCGATTGAACTCAAATTTTCCGCACAAGTAATATTTGACATTACAGACCTGCTCCAACTTCTTGAATTGCATTCCGACCCTGATATCAAAATTTCCACTTCCAGGCGGACTCCTCAAAAACCTTCAAATTTCTATCTTTGGCCAAATGAGTCCAAAATGACCTACGGATATCCAAATTAACTTCCGATCACGCTCCCAACTCTAGAATCACCATACGAAGCTATTCCCAGACTCAGAATCCCAAACGGACATCAACATCACAGAAATGTGCTTCAGGACAAACTGAAGAAATTGTTTCAAAAATGCTGACTTCCACAATATGCATCGAACCCGGGTTATCCAAAACTCGATCCGGACATACACCCAGGTCCGAAATCATCATACGAACCTGCTGGAACCTTCAAATCCTGATTCGGAGGTCGTTTACTCAATTCCAATCTTAGTTGATTCTTCCAACTTAAGGCTTCTAAAAGGAGAATTTTCTTTCCAAATCAACTCTAAACTTTCCGAAATTCAATTCCGACCACGCCTACAAGTCATAATACCTGAAATGGAGCTGATCACAGTCCCCAACCGCTGAACGACGTACTAGAGCTTAAAACGACCGATCGGGTCGTTACATTCTCCCCTACTTAAACCGATGTTCGTCCTCGAACGTGCCAAGAACTGCTCTGAAGTTATCTGAAATCACAGTTTAACACCTCGAGCACCTGCCCGTGCTATTACAACCCAGTTGAGTACATTAGCTTGATCAAACCTGGAGATTTCTTCTTTTATCCATATAATAAGCTCAGAATTCATTCAAACACCTGAAATTTCTCTGCCACGCCTAGTTCCAATATATGAACACCGTATCAACCACCACACGATATACCAGAACATGACTGCATACCTTTGCTGAATTAGCACCATGCACCGCAAAATTCACCCTCTAACCACAATGACGCTCCCTGAACCTTAATAGCCAATCCAGGAATCTGATGCTCCTGATGCACCTCATAACAAATATACAGACATCCTGCTATAATGCTGACGATACCACCACAACAGAGAAAATGTGCAGAAATTCATACCCAACTGCAGAGTTAAGAAATCCTTGAATACCTCATCTTGACTAGAATCATCACTTCATTATGAACCTGAATAATGGTATTTGTTATTTAATATACACTTCACATAACCTTATCGCACTGATCCCTGATCCGATAATCCCGTCTCATCCAGTATGAACTGCTCAGACAACAAATATACCCCAACATGACCAACAGACTCACATGATACCACATTGTTCCAATAGGCCATAACTTGAACATGATAAATAATAATGACTCAGGAAGAGACTATTCAACTCACGCAAATACTATGAACTTTTCTCAGAAAATAGGAAATAAAACATAAGAAAAATAAATATATTAACTCTTCTCATCATCACACTGTTGCGGCGTGCAACCCGATCCAAATAACATACCCGTGGCGGCGTGCCACCCGATCCCATCATAGAACTCACATAAGGAAATATACACGGAGCTAAATCGTACTATTACACAAATTACTGAATATCGATCATAAGCACGCTAAGTGCATAATACCATCCTGGGGGGACTGATAAAGCCGCATGCTACAAAACTCAAGAAAAACTAAGGTGCGATATATATATATATATACACTCTGGATCTCAAGAGCTATCCTACTCCCATAACATCCCCACTATGCGGGACCTCAACACATAGGAAATTATCAAGCCGTTTCACAACTCACACGGCACAGTCATAAGATCACCTGAATTTGACGAAGATGGAGCAACATCTGTTGTTCTAATACCTCTCCATGAAAAGCGCTTTTACTGAAATACACATGCCTGGCTCATACGGAGCCCATAATCATATTTAAATCCATCCACAAACATCGAGTCTAACTTGCTCGCACCAAACTAAGCTAATAGCTCTACTTGGGTCTACATTAACCCACTTTCTCTCATAATATGAAAGAACAACAATCATAGCCAGGACAAACACCCCACAATCCACAACCAAATGAACTAAACGCCTCTCAGGCATAACTTCTTAAATACACAACATTGCACTTCTTTATACTCAGTCCAAATCTTCAATCCATCAAGTGACTACATGTCACACTCATACAATCTTTTCGCGGTCATGTTTCCACAAACTTCCACACAAGGCAACAAGACACATCAAGAACCCATGACCATGGTACAAAGCCTCTTCCACCGAATATCAATCTAAGGCAAAACTGAATATAACACCAGCTTTCTCTGAACTTTCAAATCACTCCTTCTTGCTCTTCCGAGCTCATGACATCCTTATCAGCACCGAATCACAATCTCGAGTCTCCCTCCCAGTTACATACTGCTTACCGCACCTAACATGCCAATATGAGGTAGCGCAAGAATTCCATCACAACTTCTGAACCACCAATAGGGTGAACACTTCATCATCTAGAAACCTTTTACTTAACTCAATTCAGGAGTACCATCTCAACACACGAGTGAATTCCCACAATCACTCAACATGCAAATCCTTAAGTAGTAGCCTATACCACCATAACCCTTTCGGGATCCGCCTACACCTGTCAGACCATAGCACTCAAATGCTACCATATGAAATCCATCACGACGGCCGACAAGCACCGCACATACCGGCACAAACCACATGCATAACTTAATCATAGCGAAGGAACTGATCACTGCCGTAAATGTGTCATTTCGACCATGGTACTCAATCTATTTTCTTTTAACCATCTCCATTTGCCTCAGGAATAATAGCAACTTCCTTCAACTCATAGCAAACTCAACCCTCACTCATCTCGAGTGACCTTAATTCACGAGAGTATGCTTCCTAAAACCCACAACCCGTCTCATACCCTCCTTATAATCTTTCTACAATCCGGAGTTTATTTCTCTCACTCCTCTAATACTATCATGTATGCTGAATCACACCATAGAACATTCCAACGATCCTTCTTTTTCTTAGAAATTACTCTACAAAAGCTCCATTCTTGATCATACTGCTGCCTGAAACCCTTAAACGCCGCATTCTTAACTTTTGAACTCACTGGGACTGCTATTGAGAATCACCCACTCTAACTGGCCCCGAATACAATCAACTCCAAGGCTCTCCTAGCACAGGAACACCCTTTTTAATGAAACACCTGACCGAGTCACTATCCTGGCAACTCACCTATGCCTTATGCAAAATTCTGAATCTTCCAAAGCCTAACCCTGATCCGACAGGGCCAACTTTTGCACGCATTCATCAAATCCCATGCACAATCACCATCTTACTCCTTTCCCTTAGCTATAATAACTTGCCAACACGCCGACAATCTGCAACCCTATTGAGAAGACAACCCTAAAACCCAACTACAGATGGTGGGACTCCCCCCACTTAGCCTGAAGCTACTACTTGCACCACTCTAGACCCTGCCGAGATCCTTTCTCCTTTGATAACGCGATCTTGCTCAACCAATCCGTCAAAATTCTTCCAAATTCTCTTGCTAGCACTCCATAAATACTCAAATTCTCTAGCATCATTCAAACATTCCGCCTCCTACCCAATAACCACTAGAACCCCTCACCGAGACCTGCCAACCATGCTACCTCTACCCTATTCACACGAGATGACCCACCTGTGGAAATCACCCGCGGACACCTTCCAACGATGCTGAAATGCACTCTCTCTACGACTTCAATACCCCATCCTATGCCCTGCTTCTTTTACCAAAATGCGCGACAATATCTTCAAATTCCAAGCAGTGCTGTCACTCCCCCACTTTGCGACTGCTCGACTTCCGCTTCTTACACCTGGTCTCCTAGAAGTGGAACCACCGCCTAGCCTCACTTCAGGACCATTCTATGCCAACCGCATTCTTCAATACTCTAAACCCATGCAACCGAAGAAACCATAGCACCAACAAACTTAATTCATTCCAATCGATCAATGACGACGACTTCACGTCACATGTGCATATCCCACCTCACTTGAAGACACCCAGTCTTACTACTTAATCAACTCCAACCGGACCATTCATAATCCAAATGCCTTTCCCCTGTCAGAACTAAAATACCAAAATCTCAAAATCACACTATGAGAAGACCTCCCCTCAAACTATTCATCATCCCCAACATGTGGGCAATCATTCTATCATCATATAGACAACACACGATAACCAAACGCAAGCATCATCACTACCTGAGTATAGCCTTAACGCTCTCAGAAACACAGCTACTGAGCTGAAACAACATATTATTCTTCTGCAGGGCCACAACAACAACCCCCAACCAATTACACATGGAAACATCTCGGATAAAATCTGTAGCACCATTTCAATTCCTCAAATTCCTGATCCATAGAAAGCGCTTTGCAACGCGTAAGATTGAGTAAGAATAAACTTATGCATAAGCCTTAAGGGAATGGAATCGCACAATGAGGAATCAAGAAGGTAAGTACTCCTAACAGCCATCTAGCCTCTTAAAGATAAGTATAAACGTCTCTGTACCGATCCGCAAGACTCTACTAGACTTGCTCATGACTCGTGAGACCTACGGGAACCTAGCGCTCTGATAGCATGTTGTCACGACCCAAAATTGCTAAGGTCGTGATGGCGCCAGACATCATTGTCAGGCAAGCCAATCATTAATAAATTGAAATAATTATCCTTTTCTAACATTTATGAACAGCATTTCCTTCACTTTATTACATATCAACTAAATAAAATATGTCAAGTAAAATAATAGTTTAAATATTACACTTTGGCAAATATATCCCAACACATCCTAGAACCTGGTGTCACAAGTACATGAGCAATTTCTAAAAATTTATACAATCATTACAAAGCTTGTCCGAAATACAAGTTGGAAAAGGAATTTAAAAATGAAAATAAATACGGTACGAGGGAGACTCTATCAGCTGCAGATCGCCTCCGGATGATGCAACTCGCCTAAGTCTCCTAATCCTCCACATCTATGAAAGTACCTGTGCAATAAAATGCACACTAAGTGCAACATGAGTACAAAAATAACGTGTACTCAGTAAGTCGCGCGCCTAACCTCAGAGAGGTAGTGACGAGAGGTCGAATTAGACACTCACTAAGGGCCAACAAATTAATTAATAGTATAAGATGAACACGATAGGCATGTAAATGTACTAAAGCCACATATATATAAGGCACTTAAATCCAAGTAAATAATGGAAATAAACTAACAGTTACCACCTTCTCATTATTTTCCAAAATATCTTAAATAAACAATTTCCTCTTTGTTTTCCCCCAAATATCATAAATCCACAATTTCTTCTTTATTTTCCTCCAAATATCATATCACTTCAAAATCATGAAAAAAAACAACAATTTAGCATGCACATACTGGATAAGGACAACCGGCTTGAGCCATCATAATAAACATCTATGTCCCTGCCGAGGGTCGAACGACCCGAACCAAAATATTTCTTTCAATCTCGCCGTGGTGTACGGCCTGCTCCCATGAGAGTGGGGGAAATAACACTCCGCTCGCGCAATGTAAATTGCGAAGCGGCCACATGTAGACATGCACAATCAATAATCCACCCCGAATACGTCGGGAACACAAATACTCAAGTAAATGACCGATTTACCTTTTAAAAACCACAAAATAGTATTTAAATCCTTTTTCGAAATTCACTTGCCAAGTTTTTATAATGTTTAATAATGCAACCTTATCCGGAAATACAATTGCCCGCGAAGGAAAATCAATTCTCTTTTTAGATTCTTAAGAAAATAAACTTTAATCTTCTTTAGTCATTCAATTACAATTTCAATTATATTAGCAGTCTAATATTACAGACAAAATCACATGTACAACAGGTAAGGCATGCTAGTGGGTCCTAGGCTACCCGGACATGGCATAATAGTAGCTACGCACGGACTCCCGTCACCTAATGCGTATGCAGCCCCCAGAGATAATAGCATGTACTTAATTAATTCACCTAGGGGGACAATTCCCTCTCACAAAGTTAGAAAGGAGACTTACCTCGCTCCGAAATTCCAATACCGACTTCCAAGCCCTTCCGACGACTCCAACGGAAGCACATCGCCCTAAAACTATCCAAACAACGACAAACTAATGAAAATATATTCTAATACTTTCAAAAATTCAAAATTATATAATGCCCCAACTCCGCACAGTGAAATGACCAAAATGCCCTCGGGCCCACGTGGCCGGAATCCAAAATTTCTCGAAGATATATTCTACCCATAGCGTTACTAACTCAAATATTCTTGCTCAATTCGTGGCTAAAACTCCAAATTACCATTTTCTAGGTTTCTTTAAGATTTTCCAAATTCCCATGCCTAATCCATGCATATAATCTTGTATTTAACTTGAAAACGGGAGGAATTTACTTACCTTGACATGCATGATGTAAATCCCCCATGAAGCCTCCCAAAGTCTCCATGCCAAGATGAAAAATAGTGAGGAAATGGCCATAATTCACGGTTATAAACATTCTGTCCAGACGACTCCTTCTATGCGATTGCACTCCCCTTCATGCGATCGCATAATCCAATCTCAAAAAGCCCCCAAAATTCCACGGTGCGATTGCACACAAGACCCTGCGATCGCATAGGATAGCCCAGCAGCCTTCACAAATCCTTCTCTGTGATCGAAAACACCTACACACGATCTCATAAGCAAATTCCTAGGCCTCCAATTCTTCCCCTATGCGATCGCATACACTGCCACGCGATCGCACAGGCCAAATGCAAGCAGCCTCCAATTCTTCCCCTATGTGATCGCATACACTGCCACACGATTGCACAAGCCAAATCCAAGCAGCCTCCAAATCCTTCTATGCGATCGCACACCTACTCACGCGATCGCATAGAGTAAATACTTGTTGCACTCACACCAGAAAACCAGCAACCCTCTCAAGGCAAAAATCGACCTGTTGAGCATCCGAAACACGCCCGAGGCCCCCGAGACCTTAACCAAAACTACCAACCAGTCACAATACCTCATTCAAACTTAGTCGAGCCTAGAAATCACATCAAACAACGCCAAAATCACAAATCGCACTAAAATTCAAACTTTATGAACTTACAAATTCCAACTTCAACATCCGACGCCAAAACCTATCAAATCACGTCCGATTGACCTCAAATTTTGCGCACAAGTCATATGTGACATTATGGACCAGATCCAACTTCCGGAATCGCATTTGGACCCCGATATAAAAATTTCCACTTCCGGTCAAACTCCTCAAAAACTTTCAAATTTCTATCTTTAGCCAAATGACTCCAAAATTACCTACGGACATCCAAATTCACTTCCGATTGTGCTCCCAACTCCAGAATCACCATACAAAGCTATCCCCAGACTCAGAATCCCAAACGGACATCAACATCATCAAAATGCACTTCAGGCCAAACTTAGGAAATTTCTTCAAAAATGTTGACTTCCACAATATGCACCAAAATGCTCCCGAGTTATCCAAAACCCAATCCGGACATACGCCCAAGTCCGAAATCGTCATACGAACCTGTTGGAACCTTCAAGTCCATATTCAGAGGTCGTTTAATAAAAATTCCAATCTTAGTTAATTCTTCCAACTTAAGGCTTCTGAAATGAGAATTTTCTTTCCAAATCAACTCTAAACTTTCTGAAATTCAATTCCGACCACGCCTACAAGTCGTAATACCTGAAATGGAGCTGCTCACGGCCTCTAACCACTGAACAACGCGCTGGAGCTCAAAACGACCGGTCGGATCGTTACATCAAATTAAATGAAAGATCATATATTAAACTTGGTTAAAACTAGGTATATGCTTAGTTAAAACCAAATTTATTGTTGGATAAACAAACCCCAAAAAAAACCTAGGGTAAAAGCTAAACCAACCATTCCAAAAAATAAAATAAAAACTTCCCATCAAAAGTTCCAAGAAACAAACTAAGTTCTGAAAAGACACTATGGGGAAGAATTCAAAGTAGCACTATCAGCAGCGGGAGAGGCAGAATCCAATATCGCATCATCAGCAACGGGAGAAGATTTAACTTGAGCAGAAGAGGCTTGAACACCAACTGCACCAGGAGTAAGTTCATCACCTTCGGGAACACCGACCTCAGGTGAGAAAAAGTTCTGACTTTGCTGAGTTTTTGTCAATTGTTTCCTTAGCCTTGGAAATCTCAGCATTCAAGTCAAAGCCTTCCTGGCTAGCCTCTATCAAAGTCTCAAGCGGGTGTTCAAAAAAGCCCAGCTTACATCAAGTGTTGATTTATCTTCAAGGGCTTCGTAGTCCTTCTCCCATTTCTCAATTTCGGCCTTCAACTCTTCTATTTCAATCAAAGAAGCATCATAAGAAGCCTTCAAAGGGGAGAGGGATCTCTCCAAGAACTGGACCTTATCAGAATAGGCACAGAGGTCTTCTTGGGCATGAGTGAGTGTTTGAACAAGCTCCCCAGCATAAGTCTCCTTCTGATTAAGGAGTTCTTTCAAACACCTAATCTCTTCGGTAGCTTTATAAAGCTGCTCTGCAAATAAAGACTCAAGGATGTCTTTGTCTTTGCCAACTTGACTGGAAGAAGCTTTTTCAATTGCCAATTCTGCCGCCATCACCCTTGCTTGCTGTTCCAAAGCACACTTCTCTTCGTCTAAAACTTATTTCTCCAACTGAAGACTCTTGTATTGTTCCTTCCATTGTCCGCCTCTGTACGATAATCATTGACTAGCTGACCAATATGGACAATTCTCTTCATAAGCTCTGTGCCTATCAAGTTAATCTATAAAAGAAAAGAAAGAAGCGATTATCAAACAAAAGTAAATAACCACAAGGAAAAGAAAGGAAAAATCTAAAACTTGAACCTTCAAAGATTAATGAACAATATCATTCATCCATGTAAAAGAGTTGTGGCTTTCCAACTTCGACTTCTCAACTGGGCCAAGTAGAGGTTTCAACCATTTTTTCAACAGATTACCATCTTCAGGGACTTCTATGGTAACCTTTTTCATCATCCTATTGCTACTAAAAGTACCAACTTCAACATGAGAAGTGGTAGAAATAGGGACATTTCAGGAAGTGAAAATAGCCACAGGAGGAGCAGTAACAGCAACAATAGGAGCGGTAGACTGAGAACCAATGGGAACTGACAATGGAAAAAAGGCAAGGGGTAATTCTTTAGAAACATGACCAAATCTTCACTATCAAAGCCACGGGAAAACAATTGATCGGTAGAGTCACGAGGGGCAACATTCATCTCTTCATCAGAACTCACTAAAGTAGCGCTTTTAGGCTAATTCAAAGGAACTGAACTTGGAGGAGGGGTGGCTTCATCATCCGAAATAATGCACCTCCTAGCACGAGGCATGCGCACTAAGGAACCCTCTTCTTGTTCCTCTTCACCTTCAGAGCCACGGGCTCGATATATTTTTCTCTTTGATGAAGAACTCAAAATCATCTCTTGAGAAAGGGACATAGAGAGTCTTGATGAAGTAATAGATGCGGGACTAACACCTCGAATGGGAAACCCTAGCAGAGGAGAAAAATTAGTAACTCCTAAATAAATACAAAGGAAATGAGGAAAATTAAAGAGAATACTGTGAGTTTTGACATTCCATCCAAACCTATGAGAAAGGTATTTCCAAGACCTTCCTTCCATAGGAGCAACCAACAATAATTTCTCTACCCAAGCACGGAAGTTTTGTATTTCCTCAAAAACTTCCATGGTTGCTAAAAAGGAAAAAACAACCACGAGATTACAAGTTTTTCTTCCTTTATAAAAAAAAAGAAGAAGAGAAAAAAAAATTACGTGCAAAATTCCACTTTTCTGGAAAGGGCATATTTTTCTCACCCACCAAACCACTTGTGGGAGCAGCAATGAAACGGGCGTACTAGCTACGATCTTTGTCATCTTCAGGGCAAACCAAAACCCTTTTGCTTTTGGCCACGAGAGTAAAGACCCCTGAATGAAATAACTTAGGGGATTCAAGATGAAGCAAGTGTTGAAAGGTGAAAGGTAATGAAGCCAAATTGGTTAGATATCGAAGACATGCAACAACCCTCCAGACGACAGGACCAATCTGTCCTAATCAAACATTAAAGAAACAGCAAAATTCTATAATCACTGGGTCAATAGGTGGTCTAAAACCTAAGGTAAAAGGATATGTGTAAACAAATGAATAACCAGACTGATATGAAGTTATCCTTTGGTTTGAACCAGCAACTAGAACTGGAAAATCAGATTTCTAGTAGCATTCTCTTCGAACAAGAGAAATCAAACCATTAGTAATTTTGGAAGGATAAACGTCAGCACGATCATATGAATCCATATAAGTAACTTGGTTCCTAATCGATTCACGATCAGAGGAGAAAGAAAATTCTTGAGGACCGATTTCATCAACCGTTGGTTCACGAATGGGTTCATTTGATTCCCTATTTCTTGCTGAAGATCTATGGGTTGAAGAAGCCCTAATCCTAGAAGAAGAAGGAGTAACAATGTTGGTTTGAGAAGTAGAACCACAGATGGACAAAGATCCTAAACTACGCAGTCTACCACCTAATCTACTCCTAACAGGAGCAGATGAAGGGGGAAGTTCATCAACAATAACCATTTTGCGAGGATCGGGATTTGATGAAGACATGATTTATAAGGAACTAATGAAGTAATACGTGCTGAAAAATAAGAACGAGTGAAGAAGAAGAACACTGTAGGATGAAGGTTTCGTGAAACTGAAGGAACAAGAGGTATTTATAAGAAGAAGCAACCGTCATATAAAGTAAGTCATGATGACACGTCATAATTAGACAGTCACTTCGTGACTGACGCAACCGCAAGAAAGCCCTAAAAAGCGTTGAGGAGTCAAAGATCCAATCGTCGACATCCACGGGACACATGCATTAAATGGAAACGATATACGACGTGTTGGTTCTGAAGAAAACGCAATGATGTTTAGGAAACGGCGGAAAAATATTACTGCCATAGATACATACAACTTCCCAAATATTCAATTGCATAATATTCAGCAAGTGGTGGGACTATCTGTATTGGTGGAAAATAAATAATACACGTGAAATTATATTTGGCTGACATTGCATATGCATGGAACAATGAGAAGATGACAACTGGAATATTATAATCGAAAGATGTATGAGTTGCAATAGGTATGAGCAAATCACTCACGAGATGAAATGACGCTTATGCTCGAGCATAAAATAGTCAATGAAGAGACACGGGCGAAATGTATCAAGACAGGAAAAAGACAAGATTCACGAACCTCCTATTAATAAGGAAGGGGAATCAGAATCGTTACAGAATCTTCATTAACAGTTACGATTACCAATTATAACGGCTCATTAATGCCATTGAAACTCATAATGATTCAGCCATAAAGGGAAAAACGTTATATTTGTAAACCCCTATATGAGGGAAGATATTTTCACTTGTAAGGACATGTTCTGATTTATATTGGAATACAATTACTTTCTTTTGCTTTCAATCAATCATTTTAATATTTTTTTGTCAATTTTATTTCCTTTAAAGCAATTTATTGAGAAAGTAAGGAATTCCTTAGTTATCAGTAACCCGAGTTCTTTATAAATAAGCTTTAACTAAAAATCTTACTTTTTGGTTAAACACGTATCAGTAAGTTGCATTGTATATTTTAGCAAATAAAGATTTTCTTTGTTATGATTCATCCAATCCACTTGTCACGAACACAATACTTTAAAGGGACTAAAATTACTAGACAAGTCCTTATATGTATGTGGCGTATACATAATATCATCTTCTAGTTTCAGTAGTTTACTGAAATTTTGTATAGACTGACAAAAAAATATTTGATCGAAATGCATACTCGGAATCAAAAAGTCTAATTTTGCAAGAGTAATCATAACGAAATATAACAATAACAGAATTTTTTTTTGAAAAAATAAGAGCACTTTCTTATATATTTCGACAACCATTATTGTTATTTTTAGTTTTTATTTTATGATTTGAAAATGGCTCTCTTTTCCCTCCCTCTTTTCCTTTCCAAAAAAATGTGGCCTAAGATTAAGCACATGCTTCCTTCAAGAAGTTGGGTTGCAACTAAATATAAAAAGGCACTAAAGTGAAGGCAAAAGGCATTATAGAAAGTAATATCCTTTAATTAATTAGAATATATTTTGATCAACAGCACACTCGTTACATGACATACAATGCCTTTGCTATTTGTGGTAGAGGAAAACTTGCACTCCATTTCTATTTAAATTCTGTGACAACCAATTCCATCATGTTAGATCTTTCACGATTTCACCGCCAGCTAAAATAATATATAGTAGGACAGTCCAGTACATAAATCATCCCGTATTTGTCAAATTTTTAAAATCATACCATCTTTAACTGCTTGATCTTGGAATGTCAATATCTCTATAGGAAACTCGCAGTTACCGGTTGATGGATTTTGTGCTGTAATTTCGCCTAAACCATCAAAATCACACAATTCTACCATCTGCTTGTGCTTTTGGAAGAATACATTAAAAGCATAAGAAATTTTAGAATCATCACTTAGTCCATCACATGAAGCTCCTTTTTCCAGGGATGTACAATCTGCTATATTGCATGTATAATTATAATTCTTATTTACCAAATCCATGTCTTGTCTATTTCCATTAAACACACACCATCTATTTGGCATTTTCACAATCCCCTTAGCCTGAGTTGGATAAATATCACGATCTTGTAATAAAAAATCAATCTTGTATTTTGGATTCCCATCTGCTTCGTATATTCCCCAGTGTCTTTGAAATGCACCAAATATAGTACGAAACTGATTCTCATCTGATAAACTATGGAGAAATACATCTATTGGACCTGGTTTAAGTGGTGTTCCTTTATTTGAAGCTATAAATTTCAAGAAACCTTTATAAAATCTCTCTGCATTTTCAACATTGGCGTGTGGATATCCATCTGTTGGCCAACCAATTTGACCTATCATAATTTTCATATTAGGGTATCCTGCTTTTCTTATTGCCCATGCAACACAATCTATCATTAGCTCCACAACATTTGTGTACGTAAACTTACCATCTTTAATCTTTAACTCGCTCTTATTATCAAAGAAGGCGAATTCCATCGTGTAATTCAATACTTCTTTAATGTAATGGATTGGAAACATGATCAAATCAAAGGGTGCTCCAGTTTGATTATAGAACTCTAACGATTCAAGCATTTTTTCTTTTATATCATCGCGAAAATCGGCTTCTGATGGAACTTTTGTAAGCTTTAATACATCCATGCTATGGGAAGTTGTAGTTTTGACATACCCTAATCCCATGTCGTCAAGAGCTTCACGTATCAATTTTATTACGTTCACAACTTGATCGGTCCTTGCTTCTTTCATAAACGTATTCGAAAATGGTTCTGTCCCAACGGTTACATCTCTGAAGAAATATAAGAACATTATTAAGGAAATAAAATCACAAAGTCTAAGTAAAGAGATTGGAATAATACAAAAACGGCAATAACAATAACAATAATAAATTCAGTGTAATCCCACAGGTGGGCGATCTGGGAGCAGTAGTATCTACACACATCTTACCCCTTCCTTGGGAAGGTAAATAGGCTATTTTTTATAGACCCTCGACTCAAGGCAGGGGCGGAGCCATGGTGTTGGTTGCGGGTTCGGCCGAACCTATTAAGTTTTGTTCAAACCCAAATATTTGTATTAAGAAACCAATGAATATGTAAAAATTATTTATTTAGCATCGAGTAATTAACTTAAAAGAATTATAATCTCGAACTCATAAGGTTCAAATTTTAGATCCGCCTCTAGCTGAACGAACAACGAAAATAAAGTAACAAACAGTAGCGCAACAATATAATAGGAACAAATGGCACAACAACAACAAAATCCCGTGTAATCCCACAGGTGGGGTATGGGGAGGGTAGAGTGAATGCAGATCTTACCCTGGCCTCCCTTGTGAAGGTAAATAAGCTATTTTTGATAGACCCTCAGCTCAAGGAACAGTGAAAATAAAGTAACAAACAATAGCAACGATAATATAATAGGAACAAATGGCACAACCAAAAAAAAATCCAGTGCAATCCCACATGTAGGATCTGGGGAGGGTAGTGTGTATCCATATCTTATCCTGGCCTATCTTGTGAAGGTAGATCGGCTATTTTCGATTGATCCTCAGCTCAAGGAAGAGTGAAAATAAAGTAAAAACAATATAGTAACGACAATATAATAGGAAAAAATGGTGCAACATGTGAGATTGCATTAGTTCTTGAAAAAAAAAAGAAGGATCGAATACGTACACTATATTTACACCTTTGTTGATTGGATTCTTGACTCGGTCATTTACCCAAGTATACGCGAGGTCTTTCCTATTTGCCTGCCACATGTAATTATTTACCAACGTAATAGTGAGGCTAATATTAGTTCCAGAAAAAATTTCACTAATATCATAGCCTGAAGTACGTAATCTCAATGCTGGAATTTGATTTTGTAAAAGTAAGTCCACAACCATTGATGGAACCAATTGTTGTGATTGCATTCTGCCCCATGTTATGCCCACAAAGCTGTTTACTCGAATTGCCAGGAACAAATTTATGAAACATATGCCTATAATAAACCTCATCTTGCCCTTTTTTTTCCTTCAAAAATTCAGCTTCACAGCAATTTTCCCGACATCTTTACCGTTGCATGAAAAGTTTCTCTTTTTTCCAAAGAGTTATTTTTACCTTATCTGCACAGTATAATCGGAGGTGATACCTGTATTGACCCAAACTGAAATTTTATGGGGTCTTCAAATTATATTTGAAGATCCCAAAAGTGAGGTTGCTTAATTTTACATGAATATATATATATATATATATATAAGAAGGGGAACAATGTTACCAAAGAATAGAGAATTGTAAAAGATGAAGAAACAGAACTTGTTTCAGTTTTTCATAGGAAAACCAAAAAGAAAAAAGGTGGTCATCATCTATTTCCGCTTATTCAGCTTTTTACTACTTGTTTTATAAATCGCGAGTCATTATCATTTTGTTTAATATCATATATATATATATATATATATATATATGTGTGTGTGTGGGTGTATTTGTATGGATAGCCATACTAATTCTGTTACATATTTGTGGTTATAATTCAATATTACTCCTACTAATTTTGGTAAATAGGACAAAATATTTTTACAGTGTATGTATATAGGTTATACAAAACTACTATTCTAAATATGAACGGTTTACTATTTACAATCTACCGTGAATTTATCAATCTATCTAAATGGATTTGTTTGTCACCACCAATTTAGTATTTTCATTGATAAGATATTTGGATGTGTAGATCAGATAGTCTTTTCTTTTTGGCCAAAGATCACTTTTAGCTAGCGACTGAAACTGTTTATATCATATAGCGTTAAAATGTATAAAATTCATATAGTTTTTGTATATAACATACAAATATATTATATATATATATATAAAAATAATATTTATTGACTATTATTTTAATAGCGACTATATAATATTACTTTTTTTTTCTTTTTCTGTATTGTGCTCATAGATTTGAATGTTGGGGATGCCTGAGAATCGTGGGCCAATTTAAACATAATATAAACCTTTTATTTTTTGTGATCAGATCAGCTTTGTCATAACATTCATCAGTAATCAGTTTTAACAAAGCAAGATATGTAAGTTAGAGAAAAAGTAAGTTTTAGAGAGAGGAGGAACCTTCTCTCTAGTCCCCACGCCCAACAACTAAGGGGTCATTTGGTAGGAGGTATTAGAAAAAATAATGCAAGTATTAGCTCTATGCATTACTAATATCTTGTTTGATACATTTTTTCAACCTGTGTTATTAGTTATACATCATACTTGTCATTATCCTATGCATAAGTAATGCATAGAAAACCATGTCATTAAGAATACCAATGCTATTAATGCATATATTAGCATGGTTAAAGACAAAATTGTCCTTAAAGTCCCTTAAATCTATAGAATATGGAGGGCACTTTTGTAAACCACTATTTTTCTTAAAAATTATGCAATGTATTAGAATTTTAATACACCACACCAAACAGTCGATAAGAAATAATATTTTCATAACTAATGCTTGCATTATTGATACATGCATTAATAATACACCTTATTCCGTACTATTCTTATACACCCTACCAAACGACCCTTAAATGTCTACTCCGTCACCCAACTTCAGTACAATCCTCAACTCCTCCCAAACTTCCAGACATGATAAAACCCAACTCTGCTACTGATTCTTTAATTCCTCCAAACACACAACTACACAACCCCTCGTCTTCTTTCAAAACATGTACTCGTCAATTCCCTCAAAAACCCATATCAATTATAATGTCAAACACTTTTGAACCAACGGAAATAGGGAACACTAAGGAGCCTATTGTGCATGAGATGGAGAAGCACGAAGGAGACCTACGAGTTAACCTATCAGTAGAGGACCTTCAGCGGATCTACCAGAAAGTGCGGAGGGGGAAGAATTGTTGTCTATTAAAAAGTTAATCAACTATGGATAATTTTAGTTGACTAGATAAATAGCAGAGTGTAAGATAACAATAAATATAAAGAAGATGACACACAATAATTTTATACTGTTTTGGCACCAGTAGTACTTATATTCAATTTTCCTTGGGTCACAAGGATTCCTTTTAGATCTTCAAAGTATTACAATACAGATGGTTTTAATTCGTTCAAAAACAGCGAAGTATAGCAACAATGAATTCTAAATAATAACACAACTCTCTTTTGTGTTCTAACTCTTCCTATCTTTTGAGACACTGATAAACTAAGGATTACAGGGTTTAGGATAAGAAATAGAGAGACTTAGAAAACAATGTGTGTAGTTGCGAAGTCTTCCATTTGATCTTAACAGACTTCTTATAGGAGAGGAGAGAGTCGTTGAGCCTTGACCGAAATAGAGGCACGATATCTTCAAAGGGAATTGACCCAAGGGGTGCCTATTCGAATCCTGCTCTTGGGAGAGGCCCGATTCGATCGTGACTTTCCTTGTCACAGGCTTATATTGAGGAGACATTCAACACTTTGATTGAGCTTATTTAAAGATACTGAATATTTGCTGGCGATAGCATCCTTGATTAGTAATCTGATCTCCTTTGATTGAGGCTGAATAGTTGAGCTAAAATGTGATTCCTTTTTCTTGTCCATTAATTCAGCAATTATATCTTTGGACAGCATCTCATTGTTATTCTTTCCTTTTTGTTTATTTCGATTCCTGCAAACCTGCAAACCAAATTAAGATAACATTGAAACTTTGGAATACAACTTAACAATCTCCCCCTTTTTTATGATGACAATTAAGAGAGAGTAAATAGGAATTATAAGACGTAAACAATAATTATTAAACTTCCCTTTTTATAAGTTGCTCCCCCTGAGTTGAATGCCATCCCCCCCC
>ML439600.1:0-150971 GCA_005239525.1 Nicotiana knightiana | reverse complement strand
TAATTCATAATCTATGTATTCTATCTGCATGTATTTTTCATCATCAATTATTATTTCGGTTATTTGCTTTTTCTTTAGGTTCTTAGGTGCTCTGCAGTCTTTAGCTATATGTCCTAATTTTTTACAGTTATAACACGTACATTCTGTCAGTTTCTTCTTTGGTCTATATGGTCTTTTGTGTTGATAATTTTTTACATAATATCTTTTTCTTGGTTTTTTATGTTTATATTTTGACCTATATTTTTTATATTTCTTCGTTCTCCATTTTCTATTATATTTATCTGTACACCCGAATTGTGGGGCTGTTTTATTTTTACAACATGCTAAATTTTTTATTAGTGTTTTTTCCATTTTTATTTTTTCCTTATATTTTTCACATATTTGTATAAACCATTGTTGTAGGAATTTTATTCTAGTTCCCAAAGTATCTGCTAATCCTGCTTCATTCCAGTCTTTTATTATTTTTGAACTAAATGGTTCGGGTAATTTTGTAAAATATAATCTTCTTATTTCTCTACTTTCTTCTGCACTGTATGTCCCTTTATAATAATATTCTTTAAATGCACAAGTATATTCATCTATATAGCACATATTACATATCGCTAGTTTTGTTATTAGATTTCTGTTTATTATTTTATCTTTATTTTGTTCTTCTATTTCTGTAGTCATGCTACTAAATTCGTTTCTTATGGCTATCTCATATTTGTATAATATTTCCATATTTGTTGTTGCCATTTCACCATCAAATTTTCTATTACTTCTTAAGGTATCTAGACTTTCTTTTGTTAAATTGGGTAACCATAGTTTTACTGTTCCCATGAGTGTCCTTTCTATATATCCCGGTGTTTCTTTTATTCCTATCTTATTATCTACCAATTGTTTTGATATATATCCTATCCATAGTTGTATTGTTTTATTTGTATCTGCTACACAATCTAAGTCTAAGAAATTATATTGTTCAGATATTGGTTTTGGTGTCCATTTATTACTTTTCCATAGTGTATCTTGTCTATCAGATTGTTCATAATTAATTGTATAGTAATTTGGGTTTATTCTTCTTGGATTTCTTACTCCTGATGTACTGGGTTTTTCATCCATATTTATATTTCCTGTATTTACTTCTAATTCTTTTGACTTTTCTATGTTTTCTAAAAGTTCTGTGTAGGTTTCACTTGTTTCACTTAGTTCTGATTTTTGGTCATCTACACCGTTATCTATTTCTTCAACTCTGAAATTTTCTTCTGGTTGTAGTTTTTGTTTGAATTTATTTATTTCATCTGTTAATTCTGTCTCCTTATCTTTGTTTTTTTGTTTTTCTTCATATAGTGCTTTTAACATGGCTAATTCCTTTTCTAATGCTATAATTTTTGTATTTTTAATTTCTTCTAATTGTTGTACTTCTTTGTTTGCTTGGTACCTTATATTTTCGATTTCTTTTTTCTTATCTATTTCTTCATTTTCTTTTATTATTCTTGTCATAGTTGCCAGGCTATCTTCTAATCTTGTTGTTTCTTTTTCTATCATTAAGTATAACTGTTCTCCTATTTTTTTATATCTTCTTCCTAGATTTGAAAATATTATTTTTATTCTTAATCCGTCTTGATTTTCGTATATTTTTTCATCTACCACAAATTCTTCTTTATTCATTATAGGTTATGTTGGAGTTTATATTTTTTTTTTGTTCATACTGTTTTTTCAGATATTGAATATATTTATATTCTGTTTTGGATATAATATCTATCAATTGTTCTAATTTATTATTTTCTATCTGTGTGGTATGTAGTCATTTATATTGGGAGTATAATTCGTTCAATTTCTTATTTATTTTTCTTAGTTTTTTACTAGTCTGATGTATTTTAGTTTGCGTACTAGCTCTGATACCAATTTGGGGTGGGGTCATTTTCTTAATTATCATTTAAATAATTTTTCATCGGAAGTGCACCTGATCACGACTTTTAATTGCCAAAATCTTTTACTCTACTATTTTTTATGAGTTTATATTTTTTTAAGGCAAAACACGACTTTCCGCTAATAAAGAATTTTTTTTCTGTAAAATATAATTTTCAAGATTCATATCACTTGTGAGAAAAAGACTTATCGTCACTTTAATATGACAATATGAATTTGTCACCTTAAAGTCTGTAAGGTTTCTGCATTTTTTAATAGGTATAAGAAATTCTACCAGTTCTCTCCCCATCTAATGGCTATATCCATCTCTTAATTTTTTAGAATTTCACCGCATGGCCAGGGGCGACTATAATGACCCAGCCGATCATCTTGAGAGTATTAGTTCTGATCCCCTATTTACTGCTTCTCCTGTATCATTTATGCTTACGTGATCAGTGGCAGAGGCAGGATCTTCATAAAAGGGGTTAAATATTATTTTTTTTGTAGCTAGTGGGAATTGAACCTAGGACCTTATCAAGGTTTTGAACCCCCTAGACCACTAAACTACACTTCTGAGTTGTGTTAAGGGGGTTCAAAACTTAATATATAAAGGTAAAAAATAAATTTTGCCTTATATATACAGTATAATTTTTCGACGAAGGGGGTTCGGAACCCCCTACCGCCCCCTAAATCCACCCCTGTACGTGACTTGCTGGGAGGATTTATTTTTGATTTTGGAGTGGAATGGGACACTTAGTCCCTAAAATGGAAGCTTAAGTTCTAGGAATTTGACCGTAGTTGGAACTGTGGAGACAAATCCGGAATTGATTTTCGTCAATTCTGTTAGCTCCGTTGGGTGATTTTGCGCTTAGGAGCATGTCCGGATTGTGATTTGGAGGTCCGTATTGGAATTAGGCTTGAAATGGTGAAAGTTGAATTTTTGGGAAGTTTGATCGGGAGTGTACATTTTGATATCGAGGTCCGATCTGATTCCGGAAGTTGAAGTAGGCCCGTAATGTCAAATATGACGTGTGTGCAAAATTTAAGGTCAATCAGACGTGATTTGATAGGTTTCGACATCAGTTGTAGAAGTTTGAAGTTTCAAAGTTCATTTTTGGATTGGAGTATGATTCGTGTTTTTAGCATTGTTTGGTGTGATTTCAAGGCTTGACTAAGTTTGTATAATATTTTAGGACTTGTTGGTATGTTTGGTTGAGGTCCCAGGGGCCTCGGGTGAGTTTCAAATAGTTAACAGATCAATATATAACTTGGGAAGATGGCTGAAGCTTTAGTGATTTGGTTTCTGGTTTCCTTCTACGCGTTCGCGAAGATTGTCCCTAGTTCGCATATAGTGTTTAGGGTTGATGAGATTTTCGTCTTCGCTTTTGCTATGTTGTTCCTTCATTCACAAAGTTGTGGAGCGTTGAGTCTAGGCGTTCGCGATAGATGTCACACGTTCGCGAAGAGGGACGGTCAGAAGGGGCTCCACATTTTTTAGCCTACGCGATCGCGAAGTGTTGCACGCATTCACGTAAGGTCTGGAAAGTAAAGCTCCGCATTCGCGAGAGGGCCCTCGCAATCGCGTAAGAGGAATTTTGGTTAGTAGAATTTTTGTGCTTCGCGAACACGAGGCAATTTCCGCATTCGCGAAGAAGGATTTACCTGGGCAGATGTAAACATTTCAAAATCGAGGGTTTGCCTATTTCATCATAACTTGAGATAGAGAGCTAGGATTTAGGGGATATTTTGAGGGATTTTCAGATGCAACGATTGGGTAATGATTCTTAACTCATTTTTTCTTATATCCCACCAATCTATCATTAATTTTATCATTTAATTAAGGATTTGTATTGAGGAATTTGGGGAAAAGTTAGAAAGTTCTTCAACCAAATTTTGGGATTTTGATTGAGATTTTGGTATCGTATTTGAGAAATATTGGTATGGATGGACTCGTGGTCTAATGGGTGCTCGTATTTTGTGACTTTTACTAGATTTCGAGACGTGGGCCCGGGGTCGACTTTTTGGAGCGATTTTCTAGATTCTTGTTAAAGTCTTGATTTCATTAATTAGATTAGTTTATTATAGTTGTATTTATAGTATGTAATTGCTTTTGGCTAGATTTGGGCCATCCAGAGTCGGAAAGTCGAGGAAAAGGCATTCTTACTGATTGAGCTTAGTTCGAGGTAAGTGGCTTGCCTAACCTTGTATGGGGGAAATCCCCTCAGGATTTGATACTATTGAGGAAATTCTGTGATACGTGAGTGTCGTGTACGCGAGGTGACGAGCGCGTACAGGGGCTAAATGTTGAAACTCCGGTTTTTACTGAACACTAACCTGTTATATTTTAAATGAGTCATCCCAACATGTGTAGTTATCTATTTTAGCCTAATATCGCATGTCTACATGTCTTAATGCTTATTTGAAATATGTGCAACATGCTTAGTTGAATTCCTGTTTTTCCTTAATTTGTATTAGTCTTAAATTGTAGGATTCTTGCTGCCAATTGCTGTTTCCATCAGTTTCGAGCTGTGTGTTTACTTTTGGGACTACGAGGCGGTACCTCAGGAGATCCCCATGCATATTTACTTTTGGGACTACGAGGCGGTACCTCGGGAGACCCCCATGTATATATATTTTTGGGACTAAGAGGCGGTATCTCAGGAGATCCCCTTGCATATTTACTTTTGGGACTACGAGGCGGTACCTCGGGAGATCCCTTATTGAGTATTTACTTTTGGGACTACGAGACGGTATCTTGGGAGTACCCCTGTTGTTTATCTCTACGTGCTGTGTTGTTACTTTTTTGTAAATTCTCTTTGTTAAATTCTCAGTCTTTCATCATATTGTTATCTTCTGTCTTATTATTATATCTAGTAGGGCCCTGACCTGACCTCACCACTACTCTACTGAGATTAGACTTGGCACTTACTGGGTATTGTTGTAGTTTACTCATGATTCTGACTTGATTATCCGGTAAGTCCAGGGCGAGTGGGAAACACAAGATATCAAACTCATCTCGTACAAGAAACATGTGGAAGACCTTAGCAAACGGTTCAAGTCCGCTGAATTTAGGTATATTCCTCGATTCCACAATGAGTTAGCTGATGCACTAGCTACCTTGGCCTCAATGCTGCCGTACCTGGGAAATGACAATATTGACTTGCTGGAAATCCAAATTCGAGAAAGGCATGGTTAATGATGCAATTGAAATAGAACCAGATGTTTAACCATGGTATCATGATATCAAAAGGTTTTTTAAACAAAGGAATATCCTGAGCAGGCTAGTGGAGATCAAAATAGAGCTATCAGAAGGCTTGCCAGCAGTTTCTTTTTGAGCGGAGAGGTATTGTACAAAAGAACTTCGGATCTGAATCTTTTGAGGTGCGTATCTACCCGAGAAGCTGAAAAGATCAAGAACAAAGTGCACTCAGGAGTATGTGGGCCCCACATGAATGGATTTTTCCTTGAAAAGAAAATACTCCGGGCCGGTTATTACTTGATGACCATGGAAAAGGATTGCTTCAGTTTCGTTCGGAAGTTCCATCAGTGCCAGATACACGGCGACCTGATCCATGCACCATTGTAACGACCCGTCCGGTCGTTTCGAGAGTTATAGCTCCGTTCCCACTTTTTCTGCTTCTTTTGTGTTCTACAGTTGTATTATTACTTTTCGGCTAGTTGGTTCGGGTCCGGAGTGGTTTCGAAGTGAATTGAGACACTTAGTCTCTTAATTGGAAGCTTAAGTTGAAAAAGTCGACCGGGTGTCAACTTGAGAGTAAACGACCTCGGATTTGAATTTTGATGGTTTCGTTAGCTCCGTTAGGTGATTTTGGAATTAGGAGCGCGTGCGGAATGTGATTTGGAGGTCCATAGTAGAATTAGGCTTGAATTGGCGAAAGTTGGAATTTTGGCAATTTTGGCAGGCAGTGGAAATTTTTGATATCGGGGTCGGATTGGATTTCTGGAAGTTGGAGTAGGTTCGTGGTGTCATTTTTGACTTGTGAAAAATTTTAGGTCAATCAGACGTGATTTGATAAGTTTCAGCGTCATTTGTAGAATTTAGAAATTTCAAAGTTTCTTAACTTGAATCCGTGTGTAATTCGTGTTTTTGATGTTATTTTAGGTGGTTTGAGGATTTTATTAAGTTCGTATCAGGTTATAGGACTTGTTGGTATTTTTGGTTGAGGTCCCGAGGACCTCAGGGTGATTTCGGGTGGTTAACGACTTGATTTGAGTTGAGGATTTGCAGCTGAAGTGCTGTTGCTACTGGTGTAACCGCACCTGCGGAGTGGGTAACGTAGGTTCGAGCCCGCAGAAGCGAGGCAAGGATCACAGATGAGAGCAAGGAAGAACTGGGTAGAGGGCGCAGATGCGATGACATTCCCGCACCTCCACATGCGAACTTCAGGGTGCAAGTGCGAGTTTGGACCGCAGGTGCGATGTGACTCCCGCACCTGCGAAGAGCGCATGTGCGGTCTCTTGATCACAGAAGCGGAGGCAGTGCTTAAGTAATTTTTCTGCAAACGTGGAGCTTTGGGGTTTTGTAGGGGCAAATGGTGTCGGATTTTGATAAATTTAGTATGGTTAGACTCGTGGGTGAATGGGCTTCTGGGGTTTTGTGACTTTGGGATTGATCCTTTTAGCCTATATTAATTGTGTTGTACTGCTTGTTGCTAGATTCGGGACGTTTGGAGGGTGATTTGAGATCCAAGGGCATTGTGGAGTAGAGATTTGCTCGGTTTGAGGTAAGTGACGCTTTCAAACTTGGTCATGAGATTAGGTTCTCGGAGTTGGCCCGACATGCTATCTTGTTAGTTCCCACATATAGGGAGAGGATTAGGATATTCATAGATGGCCTCACTTTTCAGTTGCGATTGCTTATGTCCAGAGAGAGAGAGAGAGAGTGTCTGGTGCTAGTTTTTACGAGGTTGTAGACATTGCTTGTCAGATTGAGATGGTTCGCAGCCAGAAGCGGGTTGAGAGAGAGGCGAAGAGGCCTCGTGGTCAGGGTGGATTTGGCGGTGCTCCTTCTGGGGGTCAGTTTCAGCACTGTAGGGGTCGTCCATTCAGACATGCTCAGGCGGCTCACCTAGCTCACCGTGGTGCATCATCTGGACATGGGTCACACATTCATCAGCAGGGCCAGTCGTCATTCGGTGCACTACCAGCTCAGAGTTCATCTCAGGCACTATCAGCTTAGGGTTCATCCGCATCAGGACCTTCTGGCAGTTATTCCACTGCTCGGGGTTCCCTTTAGTCCCCACCGCCATTCGCATGGAGAGGTTGCTTTGAGTGTGGAGATTTAGGTCATATCAAGAGGCATTGTCCCCACCTTTCAGGAGGTTCATCTCAGCAGAGGAGTCAACATGCAACTTCAGCACCAGTTGCTTCACCACCCGCCCAGCCAGCTAGAGGTGGAGCTCAGTCAGCCAGGGGTTGCCCGAGAGGGGGAGGCTGATAAGGGGGTTTCACGACCCAAACTAATTGGACCTGACAGGCACCCAGTACCTTACTCAACCGAGTATAGATGTAACGTATCTTTTTTATTACATCATCATATACATGTGACATACGGGCATAATAGGCCAACATGATCATTTATAAACTCAAAACATAGGCCGACAAGGCCGTACAATCTTTCACGTACACGACATGTGTCTACAAGACTCTAAGAGTACATAAATGTCATAAAGGTCGGGACAGGGCCCCGGCATACTAATCAGTACATGTGCTAATCATTGTGACCACATAAGCAACTCCGGAGCAAATGGAGCACATCAACACCTTCCGCTAAGCTGATAGCCTACTTGGAGGACTCTCAACCTATCTATCAGGACCCGCATTCATGAAACGCAACGTCCCCAGGCAAAAAGGATGTCAATACAAATAATGTACCGATTATGTAAGGAATGAAAATCAGTAAATAATAGACATGAGAGAAACATGGAGTAAATGACTCAACATGTATATCATAACTATGTGAATCATTTAATATTATAATGTCATACATATGCATATAACTGTCGTACCATGCATAGGTATATGCGTTCATAACATCATCAAGCCTCTGAGGGCATCCCATCATGTCATCTCAGCCACTGTGGGAAAACCATCAACGTATACCAACTGATTAGGTGGTGGTTTGTATATAACGACGTAACCTTTTTCCATATCCCATATACATATATATACATATATACGCGCATATAACGCCATCTGGTCATGGGTCAATGTAAATGAATGCCATGCATGAGAAGTACATCAATAAAAAATTTCGGAGTGTCATAAGACCATTATGGATTTGGCTAATATCATGAAATAAACTTTATCAACTTACGTTTATAAAGAACATAAGCATCTATAGTAATTCTATGAATAGAGTCATTTATGGAAATTGTGCATTTGATCGTTTCGTTTGTGACGTATAGATCATGCCAAAAGAATGAAGGGATATCCTTAACATACCTGAGCCGGTTCTCCGGACAATCCCTCTAACATACGACAATTGCGACAAAATACGTGATGGCAAGACCGGACTAGGAAAAATCCGTATGATATTCTTGAGAAAGATTGCACTGTACTCCCTTATAATTGCAAGATCTCACATTCCTTTGAATTGTTGAAGATCTTATCTTGCATATGTGACTTACTTTCGTGACTTATGTTTGTAACATACAAACACTTATGTTTGAATGCATATAAGAATGGATATTTGACTTATGTTTCTTAAGGATGGATATGACTCATGTTATATGTGTTTTTCCTTTATTAAAATGGAAATGACTCATATTGTTAAGACTTGCCACATAACATAGTGACTTATGAGTCACAATTCTTGAATTGGTTTGCTGCCACGTGAGGATCTTATCCAATAATTAACCACCAATCATCTTAATTTATTGTTAATCTCCCACTAAAATTAATAATTACCCACTTATCCACATAATTAGGAATTATCTAAAATTACTTAAAATACTGCTCACTTTTAATAGACTTTGCACACCTTACTATTATGGTCATGTGGTACCTTGTATGACACTAGTCCATAAATACCGGGTATCATAGCTTGGACCGTATTTATCCCAAATTGTCAAACTTCGACGGACTTAATTTTTTTCTATTTTCTTACCCTCTCACCTTCACGAATTTACTCACACTTGTTTGAAATAGCATAATGCTTATAATCTTATAATTATCTCATTCGTGAACTTACGTCGATTAAGTTACGACGAAACTTTAATGTACAAAAAAATGCGGGATGTAATATATCATTTTCGAGCTTTCATCAATTTACTTATGGCATACTTTTACGTAGGAAAATATGGGGTGTAACATTATTCCCCCCTTTGGAACATTCGTTCTCGAATGTTGACTAATGCATTTATCATTCTCATAACCCGTTGATCTTTCGAATATTTAATACTCTTCTTGCCATTTAGGCAACTATTCTTTGAATAAATCTAAAGGCCAGGGCATTCCCCCCTTTAGGCCTCTTTCTCATACCACGATCTGTGGTCGGAATTCTTCTAATCTCCTAATTCTTGCTACCTTCTGCCATGCAGCCTGTAGGACTTTTTCCTTGCGTGTGCTCCTATGGGACTCTTCCCTTCAGATTTTAGCCAATCTTTAGGCCTTACTTTGGGAGCATATACAAAACTTGATAAGATGTCTCTCTGGGCATCTATAGGTGTATTGAAGTTCTTCAGCCGGTACTTTGTCGAACTTACGAATATTTCCATATCTCATTTCGTATTTTGTAGCTTTTATCCATCGATTATTGATTTACCTCAATGTTGATCTACAATCTACCACTGATATCTTGAAACTTCTTACGTAAAACATTGCCACTAGGGCTTGCGTTGCATTGGGGAATATTCAAAGTGAATTTTCTGATCCACCTAGCGGCGATACTATACTTCAATAACCGTACTTTATAGCATCCTAATGTGACTCACTTACGTGGGTATTTTAATCCTGTACAATTCATGAAATCCCTTCAAATCATCACTCAATCGAAGGTCCAAATGTCATCCTTGATTTATCACAAGTATACCCTCATTTTACTACCAGGGAAACATTCCATCTCTTTTAAATGCTATTAGTATTAGACTCATTTGAGTTCATTCAGGCTATATTGAGCTTTCCATAACATAGAGAAACCATCAACTCTCTTGTTTTCATAGGTTTAATCCTAAGGACTTATCCATTCTCATCATCTTCTCACTCGCCCTTTCTTATCTTTACTCCTGTCTTCCTAAAACCTTGTCGTTTTACCATACTTTAGCTTGCGACCTACACATATCTAGTTATACTACTCGCAACCTTCTTTCAACTTGCTTGCACCATATATTTCCTTGTGTTATTTTGGAACATCAAGCGAGACATCACATCGTCTCAAACTCTTCTTCTCTCTTAACCAGGACTCTCGGTACCTAGAAACCATAGACTGGAAGATATATGCCACTAACGCCGCTGCTATCATTCCTGGATATTGAATCCCAGCGCTTCTAGCCTTCTATCCAAAGTAGGACTATTCACGATCTTCTGCATTTGAGTATCTCGTACGTTGTTCACCTTTACCTTAATTACCTTAAAATATCGCATCACTTCTTCTATCTCTTTCATGACCTCCCTTCCATATAGGTATAATTCATCCGCGACTTGAAGCTCTATTATAATACTTGCACCTTTGATGCGTACAGACTCCGGTGGGAGCTTCATATTGACTTCTTATGAGGATGGTACTCTTGTAACTGACTTTATTGTAGACCATTATATAATATGGCTACTGTACTACCTCTCTTGTACCTCTGGTATTAAGAGCGATCCTCCAATGTTCTCAATCATGATTTTTATAATTTTCTGGGTCCAATAATCAGACTCCTGATTTACTTCGTTATTGTAACTCTTTAGTTTCCTCTTCCTTCTGATAAACCTTTATGTAGGCTTAATCTATCTTTTGATCTGTGGCTCACGATATTAGTTATTACTTTAGCCTTTCATGGGCGCTATGGAATATCCATGATACAATCTTCTGATAATTCAATCCTTCGTCTATGCCGTAGGCTCAATCTTTCTTTTAACTTATACCGGAGTTTTCTATGGCTGTATGAATGTCAACATATATGGTTCATGGATATCACTCTGAAGTCTTAAGTGCATAATCCCTTTTGTTCCGTCTGAGCTTCCTTTAAACATAGGGTATTCTTTTCCTGGTCTTTCTGCCCCTCTATTGCGTGTATACTTAGCTTATCTCATTTCCCACGCATGCCGAAATTTTTGTGCAACTCATATGGTCTCGAATATTACTTTTGGGTTCATTTCGCGCTTATTAGCCACGATATGTGCCACTTTCTTATGGAGTGCATGCAATGTTGTTGTGAGACTGTAATTATAACACCATTCCCTATTTGGGTCACTAAGCTTAGGTTGAAGCCTTCTTCCTTAATTCCTCAGCTAGTATTTAATTTGGTACTTATGGAAGACCCTCCGACTCTTGTAAAGCTGCGATCTTATTACAGATCTTTTGATGTCCTTCCTTGCCTATAATTATCCGTAGTTACTTACTTCCACATCCTTGTGCTTGTAGGGTTGCTTCTGAACTGATATTTTGACTGTCTTTCCAGTGGCACTCTCTTTTATTCCCGTAATGCTCATACAGTATCTTTAACTAACCCAACTCCCATCTGGATATTTCTCAAGGTTATGATGTCATATTTGTGGGACTGAATTACCCATGTTGGGGTTCATTCTGTTTGTCTTACACGATCAATTGATTTGTCTGTATTCTCTTGTCCAGCCATAGCTAGGCTATTCTTGAATCAACACTACTACTCAGTGGTCCATTCCCGTATCAATATTCCGCGTAATCTTTCATGGGTCATTCCCTTTATCTTAACTTACACCCCGCATTGGCTCCTTATCTATCAATAACATCTCAGGCAGGAACCCTTACCTCCTCTTCTTGATGTCGTGTTTGCATAATGTTCTGGAATCGTAGCGTATATGTAGGATTTGAATAAGTGCAATATTATCCCTTTCTCATTCTTATCACATTCTTCATTTACCACACCATAGTTACTAGAACCACTTAATTCTGACTTAATTCCATATCACACCATATTCCCTCCTTTAGGGGAGCACTAACATTTAGTGCTACGATGATTTACGTATAGATGTTTTACCCTCTCATCTTTGGCATCTTTTCACATCATCGATGATCCTTACTCGCCTCGCGGTAATCCTTCTGTACCAAGGATAACGAAATTTCTCACTCGCGAGGGTGACACTTAGTGTAACTGGCACATACAGTCCCATAAGCTTAACTTTATTCACCTTGCTTGCTTTAGGGAAGCGTCTTTCTGATTGACCATTCTCTGAATTTCTCATGAATCTTCTTCTATTTTCCACTCTATTATCGGCGGAACGAAATCTGAAATTCTCATGATGCTAACTGTTATCCAATCACTCAGTCCCCAATTCATGTCTAGTTTACCTTGTTCACTAGCCTATACTGATTTCTTATTACTTCGGGGTCTAACTTTTCCTTCTGGTAATCATGTTAGAGTCGCGTACTTATTTCTTGAAATGAGGATATGACTTTATGGCCTATACTCTTTTGTTGTCTCAAGGCCTGTCACCTTTCGTCTTTTCCTTCATTTGACTATAGACTTTGTAAATACTATCATCATTTTCATTTGTTTCCTACCGTTGTCATCCAGGTATCACATCTTACTTATAATGCTTCACTAACTCTTTTCTTATTTCCCGCTAACATCTATGTCTATCAGTTTATTCGAAAAACTCGAACAAGGCATTCTTTGCGTTTTAGCTCCCCTTGCTCCATCTATTGGATTTTCGAATTGCCTAATATTCTTTCTCTACTAGGGACGAGAGCCACGCAAAGATAATATTTATCCCTTCAAGGCTTCCAGTGCCTATCTTTGTAATATTCATATATGGCTGTACTACTGTAGAGTTCACCATATGGGTGTATCACAAGGAGATCTATTAGCACATTTGTAATATACTTCGGAAATGTCAACTAACGCAAACAATCTATCCACCATTTTGGGTCACTCTAACCCCAGCCGAATCCTGATATCCGTCCTTCTCTTATACTACTTATGTTAGCTTCCATAGGGCATAAATAAAATGGGTGTGACCAATTGTACATACCTTTGTTACAATTGAAGGTAACTCAAAAGGCTTATATTTCTCTGCTTGAATTGTAGATAATGTTCATCTCTACTAAATAGATACCTTGTACCCCTCTTCACCTTGCTTCTTTTACTTGTTGAAACTAGTACTTTTTGATTTTTTTCATTGCTTTTTTTTACCCTAAGAGTGGATAGGCATTCTTGCCTTAGGGATCCTTATCAAGAAGCTTACACATCTTATATACATATGATTTACTGAATACCTCATATTTATCCATCATAAGCATGATGCCAAAAATTGAGTTCCTCAGGCTCAACTCTTCCACGGCTATATCTCTTACCAACCGTCTTTCAGGATGTAGGCATCGTCATATTATGAACAAGATAGAATTTAGGAGATTGAGTTCTTACAACTGAGCTCTACCACATGATCTAGAGTAAGAAGAAAGAGGGACAGTCCTAAATGCCCTATAGCCTCATGCTTATAAGTGTGGTGCACGACACACACATAAACAAGACTCTACTAGACACGACTTGTAGACTCTCTAGGACAGAACTGCTCTGATACCACTTTTTTCACGACCCAAACCGATGGGCCGCGACGGGCACCCGGTAACTTACTCAGCTTTTGATTAATATCATTAAATAAACTTTATCAACTTACGTACTTTCTGAGACCCATGAACAAATAATAGAATAATATGACAAATAGGGAATAAAGAATATAAGCATCTCTAGTATTTCTATGAATAGAGTCATTCATGAAAATTGTGCATTTGCTCATTTCGTTTGTGACGTAGATCATGCCAAAAGAATGAAGAGATAGCCTTAATATACCTGAGCCGTTTCTCTGGACAATCCCTCTAACATACGATAATTGCGATAAAATATGTGACGGCAAGACCGGAGTAGGAAAAATCCGTTTGATACTCTTGAGAAAGATTGCACCGTACTCCTTTATAATTGCAAGATCTCACATTCCTTTGAATTGTTGAAGATATTATCTTGCATATGTGACTTACTTTCGTGACTTATGTTTGCAATATACAAACACTTATGTTTGAATGCATATAAGAATGGATATTTGACTTATGTTTCTTAAGGATGGATATGACTCATGTTATATGTGTCTTTCCTTTATTAAAATGGAAATGACTCATATTGTTAAGACTTGCCACATAACATAGTGACTTATGAGTCACAATTCTTGAATTGGTGTGCTGCCACGTGAGGATCTTATCTAGTAATTAACCGCCAATCATCTTAATTTATTGTTAATTCCACTAAAATCAATAATTACCCACTTATCCACATAATTAGGAATTATCTCAAATTACTTAAAATACTACTCACTTTTAATATACTTTGCACACCTTAATATTATGGTCATGTGGTACCTTGTATGACACTAGTCCATAAATACCGGGTATCATAGCTTGGACCGTATTTTATCCCAAGTTGTCAAACTTCGACGAAATTTATTTTCTTCGATTTTCTTACCCTCTCACCTTCACGAATTTACTCATCACTTGTTTGAAATAGCATAATGCTTATAATCTTAAAATAATCTCATTCGTGAACTTACGTCGATTAAGTTACGACGAAACTTTAATGTACGAAAAATGCGGGATGTAATATCTCATTTCCGAGCTTTCATCAATTTACTCATGGCATAGTACGAAAATATGGGGTGTAACAGGGGGCGGCCAGGCCCGTTTCTATGCTCTCCCTGCTAAACCAGATGCTATTTCTTCAAATGCTGTGATTACATGTATTGTCTGAGTTTGCCACAAAGATGCTTCTTTATTATTTGACCCTGGTTCCACTTATTCATATGTGTCCTCGTATTTCGCTTATTTTCTGGATATGCCTCGTGAGTCTCTAGTTTCATATGTTCATGTATCTACTCCGGTTGGTGATACTATTATTGTGGACCATGTATATCGGTCATTTGTGGTGACTATTAGGAGCCTGGAGACCAGGGTAGATCTTTTGCTGCTTAGTATGGTTGATTTTGATGTTATATTGGGCATGGATTGCTTCTCTCCATGTCATGTTGTTCTAGATTGTCACGCCAAGACCGTGACATTGGCGATGCCGGGTTTGCCGAGGGTTGAGTGGAGAGGCTCTACAGACTATGTTCCCAGTAGAGTGATTTCATACTTGAAGGCTCAACGGATGGTTGAGAAGGGTTGTCTATCCTATTTGGCTTTTGTGAGGGATGTTAGTGCGGAGGCCCCTGCTATTGATTTTTTTCTTGTGGTGTGTGATTTTCCGGATGTGTTTCCTGCAGACCTGCTGAGCATACCGCTTGATTGGGATATTGACTTTGGTATTGATTTGGTGCCGGACACTCAGCCCATTTCTATTCCACTGTATCGTATGGCACCGGCGAAGTTGAAGGAACAACTTTAGGAACTCCTTGATAAATGGGTTTATTCGGCCTAACGTGTCACCTTGAGGTGCACCGATTCTATTTGTAAAGAAGAAGGATGGTTGTATAAGGATTTTCATTGATTATAGACAATTGAACAAGGTCACAGTCAAGAACAAATATCCTTTACCACGTATTGATGATCTATTTGACCAGCTTCAGGAAGCGAGGGTGTTCTTCAAGATTGACTTGAGATTAGGGAACCGACTGAATATTTGGGATTCGGCTACTCTTAAGACAACTTTCAGGACCCGATATGGCCACTATGAGATCATTGTAATGTCTTTTGGGGCTGACCAACGCCCCATCATCGTTCATGAATTTGATGAACAATGTGTTTCAGCCTTATCTGGACTCGTTCATTATTGTATTCATTGATGACATCCTGGTGTACTCTCGTATCTAGGAGGAGCATGCCCAGCATATGAGGATTGTGTTATAGCGATTGAGGGAGGAGAAACTTTATGCAAAGTTCTCCAAGTGTGAGTTTTGGCTCAGTTCAGTGGTGTTCTTGGGGCACAACGTGTACAGTGAGGGTATTCAGGTGGACCCAAAGAAGATAGAGGCGGTGCAGAGTTGGCCTAGACCGTCCTCAACCACGGAGATTCGGATATTTCTTAGTTTGGCGGGCTATTACATCATTTTGTGGAGGGTTTCTCATCTATTGCATCGTCCTTGACCAAATTGACCCAAAAGGGTGCTCCATTCAGGTGGTCAGATAAGTGCAAGGAGAGCTTTTAGAAGCTCAAGACTACTTTGACCATGACTCTAGTTCTAGTTCTTCCATCAACTTCTGGTTCCTACACAATGTATGTGGTGCCTCGTGGATCGGTATTGGGTGTGTTCTGATGCAGGAGGGTAGAGTGATTGCTTATGTTTCGCACCAGTTGAAGACCCATGAGAAGAACTATCATGTCCATGATCTTGAGTTAGCAGCTATTGTTCATGCCTTGAAGATTTGGCGGCACTATTTGTACGGGGTTCATTATGATATCTACACTGATCACCGGAGTTTGCAGCATCTGTTCAAGCAGAAGGACCTTAACTTGCATCAGCACAGGTGGTTGGAGCTTCTTAAGGACTATGATATCACCATTCTTTACCACCCCGGGAAGGAAAATGTGGTGGCTGATGCCTTGAGTCACCAGGCAGAGAGTTTGGGGAGCTTAGCGTATCATCCAGCAGCAGAGAGGCCGTTGGCATTGGATGTTCAGGCCTTGGCTAGCCAGTTTGGATATTTTTGAGCCGAGTCGGGTATTGGATTGTGTGATCTCTAGGTCTTACCTTTATGATCGTATCAGGGAGCGTCAGTATGATGACCCCCATCTGCTTGTTCTCCAGGACAGGGTTCATCGAGGTGATTTCTAGGGATGTGACTATTGATGATGACGGGGTGTTGAGGATGCAGAGCCGGATATCTATGCCTAATGTAGATGGGATACGGGAGTTGATTCTTATGGAGGCCCACAACTCGTGGTATTCCATCCATTCGGGTGCCACAAAAATGTACCAGGATTTGAGATAGCACTATCGATGGGGGAGGATGAAGAAAGATATAGTTGGGTTTGTAGCTTGGTGTCTCAACTGTCAGCAGATAAAGTATGAGCATCAGAGACCGGGTGGCTTGCTTCAGAGGTTAGAGATCATAGAGTGGAAGTGGGAGTAGATCACCATGGATTTTGTAGTCGGGCTCCCACGGACTTCAAGGAAGTTCGATGCTATTTGGGTGATTCTGGATCAGCTGACCAAGTCCGCGCACTTCATTCCAGTTGGTACTACTTATTCCTCAGAGCAATTGGCTGAGATTTACATCCGAGAGAATGTTTGCCTTCATGGTGTCCAAGTTTCCATCATTTTGGATAGAGGCACACAGTTTACATCGCAGTTTTGGAGAGTTGTGCAGTGAAAGTTGGGTACTCAGGTTGAGTTGAGCATAACATTTCACCCTCATACGGACGGACAACCCGAGCGCACTATCCAGATATTTAAGGACATGTTACGTGCTTGTGTAATTGATTTTGGAGGTTCATGGGACCAGCGCTCGCAGAGTTTGCGTATAACAACAGTTATCAGTCGAGCATTCAGATGGCTCCGTACGAGGCTTTATATGGGAGGCGGTTTAGATATCCAATGGTATGGTTTGAGCCGGGTGAGGCTAGGCTATTGGGTACAGACTTGGTCCAGGATACATTAGACAAGGGGAAATTGATTCAGGAGCGGCTTCACACGACAGTCTAGGCAGAAGAGCTATGTTGATAGGAAAGTCCGTGATGTGTCTTACATGGTCGAGGAGAAGGTTCTACTGAAGGTATCACCCTTGAAGGGTGTTGTGAGGTTTGGGAAGAGGGGAAATTTGAGCCCTCGGTTTATTTGGCCTTTTGAGGTACTACAGAGGAATGGGGAGGTGGGCTTACAAGCTTGCCTTGCCACCTAGCTTGTCGAGTGTGCATCCAATATTCCATGTTTCTATGCTCTGAAAGTACGTCGGCGATCCGTCTGATGTTTTGGATTTCATCACGATTCAGTTGGATAGTGGTCTGACTTATGATGTAGAGCCGGTGGCCATTTTGGAGCGGCAGGTCTGAAGGTTGAGGTCTAAAGATATAAATTCAGTGAAGATGTAGTGGAGGAGGCTACTTGGGAGACCGAGCGGGAGATACGGAGGAGATATCCACATCTATTTGAGACTCCAGGTATGTTTCTAGACCCGTTCGAGGATGAATGTTTGTTTAAGAGGAGGAGGATGTAACGACCCAACCAGTTGTTTCGAGTGTTATAGCTCCATTCCCCTATTTTCTGCTTCTTATGTGTTCTAAAGCTGTATTATGACTTGTCGGGGTAGTTGGTTCAGATCCGAAGTGGTTTCTGAGTGAATTGCGACACTAATATCTTAATTGGAAGCTTAAGTTGGAAAAGCCGACCGGATGTCGACTTCTATGTAAAAGACCTCGGATTTGAATTTTGATGGTTCTGTTAGCTTGGTTAGGTGATTTTGGACTGAGGAGCACGTCTGGAATGTGATTTGGAGGTCCGTACTAGAATTAAGCTTGAATTAGCGAAAGTTGGAATTTTGGCGATTTTGGCCGACAGTGGAAATTTTTAATATCGGGGTTGTATTGGATTTCTGGAAGTTGGAGTAGGTTCGTGGTATCATTCTTGAATTGAGTGCAAAATTTGAGGTCAATCAGACGTGATTTGATAAGTTTCGGCGTCGTTTGTAGAATTCAGAAATTTCAAAGTTCCTTAGGCTTGAATCCGTGTGTTATTCGTGTTTTTGATGTTATTTGAGGTGGTTTAAGGATTCAAATAAGTTCGTATAAGGTGATAAAACTTGTTGGTATATTTGGTTGAGGTCTCGAGGACCTCGGGGTGATTTCAGGTGGTTAACGACTTGATGTGAGTTGAAGATTTGCAGTTGAAGTGTTGCTGCTACTGGTGTAACCGCACCTGCGGTGTGGGTAATGGAGGTGCAAGCCCGCAAAAGCGAGGCAAGGATCGCAGATGCAAACAAGGAATAACTGGGAGGAGGGCACATGTGCGATGGAATTCCCACACCTGGGATGGTCGCAGAAGCGGACTTCAGAGCGCAGGTGCGAGTTTGGACCGCATGTGCGATGTGACTCCCGCACCTTTGAAGAGCATATATGCGGTCTCTTGATCGCAAAAACGGAGGCAGTTCTTAAGTGATTTTTCCTCAAAAGCGGAGCTTTATCCACATATGTGGCTCCACAGATGCGGAAATAGAGCCGCAGGTGCGAAAAGCCTGGGCAGAGCATATAAAAACGGGACTTCGAGATTTTCACCATTTTCACAATTTGGAACTCGGATTTTCGAGGACTTTAAGGAGGATTTTGAAGTGTTTGCTGAGGTAAGCTCCTTGTGCCTATTTATCTTCAATAATGGTGTTTACTAAATGATTTTACACCTAGTTGGTGAGTTTTTGAGGTGAGATTTGGGAGATTAGGGCTTGAGAATTGGAGAGTGAATTTTTGGGTTTTAAAGGGGAAAATGATGTCGGATTTTGATAATTCTACTATGGTTAGACTCGTGAGTGAATGAGCTACCGGGTTTTGTGACTTTGGTCGGATTTCGAGACATGGGTCTGGGGCCGGGTTAAGCCAATTTCGGATTTTTGGCTCTAGGTTAGTAGTTTTCTTGTGGGATTGATCCCTTTAGACTATATTAACTGTTTTGTAGTGCTTTTGGCTAGATTCAGGACGTTTGGAGGCCGATTTGAGAGGCAAGGGCATTGGCGGAGTAGAGATTTGCTTGGTTTAAGGTAAGTAACGCTTTCAAACTTGGTCCCGAGGGTTTGTAACCCCAAAACTATGTCTTATGTGATTGGTATTGAGGAGACGCATATGTCAAGTGATGGGCGTGCGGGCGTGTACTGTGAGAATTGTTACCTGGTTGGTTCCATGGCACTGTATAGTGAGTCTATCTTGTTGATGTTCCTGTTTTCACTATCTGATAAAGTAGTTGAGCTTTCAATCATGTTAAATATCATGTTTAGGCTTATTGCCGGTATTTTGGAGACCTAAAATGGTCGTTTCTTGCTGTCACTTTACTGCTTTAACTGATATTTCGTACTCAGTCATGTACATGCATTCCATGTCATATACCAGTCTCAATTGCTATCTATTAAATCATCATATTACTATTTCGGGCTAGTTTCATGATATTTTTTGGCCCATGAGTGAGACTGTAGAGGTTGATGACTGAGTGAGGTCGAGAGCCGATTGTGAGTGACAAATATGGGATCGGGCTGCACGCCGCAGCGGAATTATTGATGTTATGATAGCGCTTGGGCTGTAAGAGCACCTCCGGAGTCTGTAACACACCCCTAGTGAGCTCGATTGATATTATTAAGGGATGAATCTTCCTATGACATTGATCTTGTCTGAAGTACTTGATACCTGGCGATGGATCTTCTCCACATGGCTGGTTGGCCCTTTCCTCGGTACTGGGTGACCTATGGTCAGCGTTGTATATATTTAGGGATGGATCTTCCCTGGGCCGTATGGGCCATATAGAATACCGAGTGGTTGAGATATCGAGAGTGTGAGAACTTGAGGCTGAGAGCATTGTGCATCCCTTATAGATTGTGCATTGGCATGTAGAGATAATAGAGATTATATTTATTACACTGTCCGGGTCTGCTTTACTTTACTATTTTGAGTTGCCTATTTGACTTAAGAGCATGTCTACGTTTCTACACAGTTATATTCCATTTTAATTGTACCAGTTAAGTTCGACACTACCTTTCAATCCAAAGTTTTGACTTGTTACTTACCGAGTTAGATGTACTCATGTTACTCCCTGCACCTTGTGTGCAGATCCAGGAATTTTTGGTCATGGAAGCTGCTGCTGATTGAGGCATCAGAGTTCAGGGACTATCAAGGTAGCTGCAGGGCATTCATGTGCCTTAATTTCCCTTCCTTAGTATTTTTGCACTTTCAGTTTTATCTTTCTAGACACTATTTTTATTAGACTGGCTATTTAGACCCTCATGTACTCAGTGACACCCGGGTTTTGGGATGGATTGTACCGTATTTTGGTCAAATTCTGTTGAAAAGCTTATCTTTTAATGTTAACTCGTCCGCTATTATTTCTAAAAAGTGTTTTACTGTATTGGGAATGTTGAGTTGAGGCTTGCCTAGTTATACGATAGGCGCCATCACACCGGTCATTTTTGGGTCGTGACAACCACCTTTAGAGTTACATTCTATGTCAGCGCCTTCGCCATTCGTTGCTTGGGGCATGGATGTCATTGGACCAATCGAGCTGAAAGCTTCAAATGAGCATATATTCATCTTGGTTGCCATTGATTATTTCACAAAGTGGGTCGAAGCAGCCACTTTCAAAGCTGTCACCAAGAAAGTGGTGGTGGAGTTTGTGCATTCGAATGTTATTGTCGTTTTGGTATTCCTAAAACTTTCATTACAGACAATGCTGCAAATATGAACAGCCACATGATGAGGGAGGTATGCGAACAATTTAAAATTATGCATCGTAATTATACCCCTTACCGGCCCAAAGAAAATGGCGTTGTTGAAGCTGCAAACAAGAACATCAAGAAGATCCTCAGGAAAATGATTCAGAGCTCCAGACAATTGCATGGAAACCTACTTTTTTGCATTATTGGGATATCGCACGACCGTGCGCACATAGTTGGGGCTACTCCTCAATTATTGGTCTATGGCACTGAAGCTATAATACCCCCATAAGATGAGATTTCCTCTCTTCAGATCATTGTTGAACCCGAGATCGAGGACGAGGAATGGGTCAAAACCCGGTTGGAACAGTTGACTATGATTGATGAAAAGCAGATGGCCGTAGTTTGCCACGGGCAGTTGTACCAACAAAGAATGGCCAGTGCCTACAACAAGAAAGTGCGCCTTAGGAAATTCGAAGTGGGTCAACTCGTTCTCAGACGTATTCTCCCGCATCATGAAGAAGCAAAAGGAAAATTTTCTCCAAACTGGCAAAGTCCGTACATTATAATAGGAGTGTTGCCAAAGGGAGCTCTGTATTTGGGAGACATTGAAGGAAATGACCCCGAGATAGCTTTCAATGCAAATGCGATCAAAAGGTATTATGTTTGACCCCTTTTTCACAACTTTAACATGCTCTGATTATGATGATGAAGGCTTTCATTCTGGCGACCCAAACACTACCCATCCTTGCAACCCCTTTGAGCCGGTTCCCCGTTTCTTTGATTAGCCTGTTTGGAACTTGAAGTGTTATTGAAAAAAAAATGAAAATGAAAGAAAATAAAAAGAAAAACAAAAAGAAAAACAAAAGAAAATAAAAAACAAAAGCCCTTGAACTACATTTGACTTGATTTCGAAAGGATACGCAGGCAGCCTCTCTCTAGCGTTCACTTAAACCAAAACAAAAATCCACATTCCCCCAAAAGTTGAAATTGGGGCAGATGATTCGGCGATGGTTTCTCCTAAAAGGTTCCAAAGTTGTATTTCAATACGATTTCTTTTCAACCAAATCCTTTCCAAGTCCTTCCGATCAATTGGCAAAAATGTTCAAGAATTGGAGGATATATTCACTCAGATCTGGTACTACCAGATGAGAGAAATAAAATGAGAGAGTCTTATTGGTGAAAACCCTCATAGGCACCGTAAGACGATAGTAAGCAGAGAAATTGAAAGTGAGAGAGTCTTGTTAGTGAAAACTCACAAAGAGAACTATAAAGAGATGTTGAGAAGAGAAATGAGAGATGTCAATTGTTGAAAACCGCAAAGGGCGCCACTGACCGAAAAGAGGATCCTCACAGCCATTGGCATTGACAAAGTCCTGGCAAGGTTTCTCGAATTTGAGGCAAACGTTGTGATGAATCCTTGATACTTGGACGGTTTACATTGATCAGGTATCCAATCCAAGAGGCATGTCATGTTCATTGAAGTCCGCATGCACTCCAGATAAGTCCTTATTTCCTTTCCCGGAAAGGAATAACTCTTGTCTAAATTCATTGTCCATTCCATTGTTTGTTTTTCTTTGAATCCCTTTCGGTAGGTCTAACTCTGTTCTGAAACTAAGACAAAGAAGGGATGACAAGATTGATTTATAGGACTCTCATTTGATACAAGCTAATATGCAAAAAGGGCACCCAACCTCGACGGGGGCATCAAGTCGACCTCGACTGGCCATGGCAGCCGATGCTTCAAAATCAAAACTCTTAGAAGGAGAAAATAAAATTGAAGTACCTATAAGGGAAAATGAAGTTGAAAAGGTTGAGTCCCCGTGGTTAACTGCCTCGACAAGGTTTGAAAATCCAAAGGTTCCCTAATGCTCTGAAGTTAAATTTGGAAGAAAGAAGTGAAAAGCCTACAAAGGCAAAATGAAGCTGGAAAAGGTTAAGTCCCACACGAACAACCGTCATGGTAAGGTTTGGAAAAGACAAAGGTTCTCCGGGGACAGAAGTGCAATTGGTATTCAGGAAACAACCATTTGCAATTGAAAGTGTCATTAAAGAAACTGGGCCTGGAGCAAGCGTCGAAAACATTCAAGGCCACAAAACCAACCACTGTTTCAAAACTGACAACTTGTTCTTTGTTTGAACCACAGGAAACAGGTGCAATCCAAAGAAACCTTGTAAGAAGCAGGTGCAACCAAAAAGAAACTGCGCAGAGACTAACATAGCTCTGCAGCAGCAACAACCCCAAAAAGGGAAGTTTTCTCCAAGTTCTTTCCCGCATTTTACTCATTCTCTTAAAAAATGAAAAAAGAAGAAGGAAGAAAGAAAATAAAAAAATTTTGAAATCATGCTTGTATAGGGTCTCCAATCCCTAGCTGCATTTTCCAACATAGGGTCTCAACTCCGTAGTTGATGTTTATTACTGACATAGGTTCTCACTCCCTAGTCTATTTTTTAACATATGGTCTCCACTCCCTAGTTTATTTTCTTTTAGACATAGGGTCTCCACTCCCTAGTCTCTTTTCTAACATAGGGTCTCCACTCCCTAGTTGATTTTATTTTAGACATAGGGTCTCCATTCCCTAGTCGCTTTTCTAACGTGGAGTCTACACTACTTAGTTGATTTTATTTCAGACATAGGGTCTCCACTCCCTAGTCTGCTTCTCCAAGATAGGGTCTCCACTCCCTAGTTGATTTTATTTTAGACATAGGGCCTCCACTCCCTAGTCGCTTTTCCAACATAGAGTCTCCACTCCCTAATTGATGAAATTTTAAACATAGGGTATCCACTCCCTAGTTGATGTTTATTTTAGATATAGGGTCTCCACTCCCTAGTCTATTTTTCAACATAGGGTCTCCGCTCCCTAGTTGATTTTGTTTTAGACATAGGGTCTTCATTCCCTAGTCGCTTTTCCAACATAGGGTCTCCACTCCCTAGTTGATGTTTATTTTAGACATAGAGTCTTCACTCCCTAGTCGCTTTTCCAGCATAGGATTTCCACTCCCTAGTTGATGTTTATTTTAGACATAGGGTTTCCACTCCCTAGTCTATTTTTCAACATAGGGTCTCCACTCCTTAGTTGATTTTGTTTTAGACATATGGTCTCTAATCCCTAGTCATTTTTCAGACATAGGGTCTCCACTCCCTTGTTGATTTTGTTTTAGACATAGGGTCTCCACTCCCTTGTCATTTTTTCAACATAGGGTCTCTGCTCCTTAGTTGATTTTATTTTAGACATAGGGTCTCCACTCCCGAATCTGTTTTCAAATATAGGGTCTCCACTCCCTAGTTGCTTTCATTTTAGACATAGGGTCTCCATTCCCTAATTCCCATTTTCTTAGGGTACACCAATCCCGACCTTTTATTACTTTCAATAATGAAGTAGTATATAATTTTGTTATAAATAACTCACGAAATTTTTTTAGTGAAAACTGGGGCAGAAAATTTTGTTCGTTTATTTGTTTTGGTGTCTGAGCAGGTTTTTACCTCGAGGCACTGGGTTTGAGATGACCAAAAAGAAGTGAATTCAAAAGGCATAAGCAGAGAAAAGATGTGGACTGCTCAAGACATGACTGAAGTCACAAGCTTTACATGTCCCATCTTGATCCGAAAAGCTGAAGAAGAATGAACTAGCACATGCAGCTAGCAAGCATCAAGGTTCGGATCAGAGTTTGCGTGAAGAACCATCCAAGACTCAAGATCAAGCTTCAAAAGACTCATAGATAGGAATCTTGTAACTTGAAGCTGATAGGCCTAGTTAGTCCTTTTCATTTTTGACTTTGGTGTAATAAGGAACTCAGCAAGCAGCAACAACAACAACAACAGTGAAATCACAGCTTCTCGGTAGTCCCAGCTACCAAAATTTTTAGAACTACACTGACTTGATTCCCTTATAGCCAAGGATAAGTCGGCAACCTCCGAAGCAAGGTTCAGTCAAACTTTTTCAAAATGCTTTAGAATGGAGTTGTCAAATGGGCAAAAATTGCTCGTAATTTCTCACTTTATCTTTTCCAGAAAACTCTTCATGTTTTCGAGTAAAGAGGGGCAGTTGTGAGCACATATTTTTTGCCCGATAAGCAAATATACTCCTACAAAATCCAAAAAAATAAAAATAAAAATAAATTTTCCTAATCGTTTTTAGTTTTGCATAATTTTTAGAAATTTCTTTTTAATTATTGTTTGCATTTAGTTGCATATTTAATATCATAAAATCAAAAGAAAACACAAAACAATATTCAGTTCTTCATTGCATAGAATGTTAGGGTTTTATTCACATTTTAGGATTTAATTACGTTTATTTAGTTGCATTATTAAACAAAAATCCCAAAAATACGTTAGTCATTTTACATCTTTTATCTTTTGGTTTTCAAATTAACAATTTTCTTTTATAAGTTCATATTGTTAAGGTAATTAATTGTTACACCCCATATTTTCATATGTGGAAGTACGCCATAAATAAATTTATGAAAGCTCAAAAATGAGATGTTACATCCCGTATTTTTTTGTACGTTAAAGTTTCATCGTATGTTAATCGACGTAAGCTCGGGAATGAGATTATAAGTATTATGTTATTTCAAATAAGGGATAAATAAATTTGTGAAGGCGAGAGGGTAAGCGAATCGATGCAAATGAATTTCGTCGAAGTTTGACATTTTGGGATAAAATATGGCCCGAGCTAAAATACTCGGTATTTATGGACTAGTTCCATAAAAGTGTCACGACCCAAACCGATGGGCCGCGACGGGAACCTCATACCTTACTCGATCGATTACCAACGTAACGTATCTTTCTTATTACATTATCATATACACGTGACATACGGGCCTAATAGGCCAACATAATCATTTACAAACTCAAAACATAGGCCGACAAGGCTGTACAATCTTTCAGGTTTACGACATATGTCTACAAGCCTCTAAGAGTACATAAATGTCATAAAGGTCGGGATATAATCCCGCCATACCAAACAATATCCGTCTAAATCATACTACCCAAACACGCGACTCCGAAGTTGTGATGACCCAAAAGGTCATCTTGTGTAATTTAGCAGAAACTATGTTTCGAGGCCCCGAAAGGCTCAGTTAATATCACCTCGATATACGTGCATAGTCCGGGCGTGTAGCCGGGAATCTTTTATGTGAAAATTTGATGAAAAGTTGATTTCATAATGATTAATTGATTAAAGTTGACTTTGGTTAACATTTTTGGTAAACGGACCCAGACCCGGATCCGTGATTTGACGGTCCCGGAGGGTTTGTAGAAAAATATGGGACTTGGGGCATATGCCCGGAATCGAATTCCGAGGTTCCAAGCCCGAGAAATGAATTTTTAAGGAAAATTATTTTCTGAAAATAAGAAAGACTTTTAAAATGAACTTTGATGGGAAATCTGTGTTACCGGGCCCGTATTATGGTTCCGGATCCTGGAACAGGTTTAATACATGTTATGTGAGCTATTTGTGAAATTTGGAGTAAAACAGACTTTAAATGATGTGGTTCGGATCGAAATTGGAATGTTTGAGCTTTATGAAGTTTTAAGAAATTCTATGAGATTTGACGTTTAATTCCTTGTTTTGATGATATTTTTGTGATTTAAATGCTTGAATAAGTCCGTAGGATGATTTGGGAGTCGTGTGTATTTTTATTTTTGAGCCTCGAGGGCTCGGGTGAGTTTCGGATAGTTAACGGGGTGTATAAAGTAGAAAAAAATCTAGTGTTTTTGATGTTTTGCTGGTGTCTGGTGTAATGCCCTTCGCGAACGCGGTCAAGGGACCACGAACGCGAAGGGTAAATATCTTGGCCTGGACAATACTTCTATGCGAACGCGTCCCCAGGGGTGCGAACGCATAGTGTAAGGCTGGGGGTTTGGGGGGCTGGGTAGGTTGTTCTTCGCGAATGCGGCCCTAGGCTCGCGAACGCGTAGGTCAGGATTGTCAACCCTTCGCGAACACGGCCATGGGCCCGTGAACGCGAAAGGTATTTTTGCCTAGTGATTTTTAATATTCAAAAACAGAATGCATTTCGGGATTTTCTCATTCCCATCATTCTCTTCTTCCTCAAACCCCGATTGACAACCTCCAAGACAGTTCTCCTCCATAACCACTTGGGTAAGTGACTTCTACTCCAATTTCTTCCATTTTTCCTTCATCAAACACTAGAATCTAGGCCTAGAATCATGAAAACAAGTAGAAATTAGGGGTTTTGGGTAGAGTTAGGGATTACGGGACTTTTGTAAATTCAACCTCAATTTGTGGTCGAATTTCAAAATAAATCATATATTTGAACTCGTGGGGGTATGGGTCATCGGGTTTTGGTCCGAGCCTCGTGTTTGGACCAAACGGGCCCGGGGTCGAATTTTGATATTTTTGGAAGAATGCTTGGAAATGGGTAATTAGGCTATGGAATTGATTTATTGAACCATTATTGATATACTTGAGTTAATTATGTCTAGATAATACCGTTCCGGAGTTGAATTCTAAAGGAAAGGCGGTGTTAGAGGGTTGATTGCTATTTTTGGACCCGAGGTAAGTGTCTTGCCTAACTTTGGTGAGGAAATATGTATTGTATGCTACGTGTTAAGTGTTTATCATGTTCAATGCATAGGTAAGGTGACGAGTACCTATGCATTGCGTGTCAAGTATGCCCGTGAGTCTATTTTCGATAAAAACCTTATGATTACTTCCATGTTCGTTATAATATGCAATTGTCTCTACTTGGAGGTTGATTAATGTCGAAAACTCTGGTTGATGAACTCATGATGTATTGGTCCGATTGAGAACCCAATTGTAAAGGATATATTTGAAATGATTGGTTATAGCTGAGACCCTTGCCGGGCAATCGTTACAATATTGACTGATACTTTCCCCTTGCCGGGTGATTTTGAATTGTATTTCCACTATGCTGTATTCCTTGCCATTGATATTGTCATTGTTTTTGTGAGAAAGAGTGTAAAAGCACGAAGGGTAATGTCGTACCATATTTTATATTTATGCACGAGGGGACATTCCGTGCCATGTTTATATTGCTTATGCACGAGGGGACATTCTATGCCATATTTTATATTATTATGCACGAGGGGACATTCCATGCCATGTTTATATTGTTTATGCACGAGGGGAGATTCCGTGCCATATTTTATATTATTATGCACGAGGGGACATTCCGTGCCATGTTTATATTGCTTATGCTCGAGGGGACATTCCGTGTCATATTTTATATTATTATGCACGAGGGGACATTTCGTACCATGTTTATATTGTTTATGCACGAGGGGACATTCCGTGCCATAGTTTATATTATTATGCACGAGGGGACATTCCGTGCCATGTTTATATTGTTTATGCACGAGGGGACTTTTTGTGCCATGTTTATATTGTTTATGCACGAGGGGACTTTCCGTGCCATATTTTATATTATTATGCACGAGGGGATATGCCGTGCCGTATCTTTTCACTGTTTAATTTGTGTTGTCAATTCCCGTTATTATTTTCAGATATTTTAGACTGTTGTTTTCGCTTCCGTCATTTCAGTATTTGCTATCTCTTACCCCCCACATGTTCTTCCCCGTAATTGTATTCTTGTTTAGTTTCTACTATACAATTGAACTGCACAGGTACATTTTGTTTTCATGTCCTAGCCTCGTCACTACTTCGTCGAGGTTAGGCTCGACACTTACTCAGTACATGGGGTTGGTTGTACTGATTCTACACCTGCACTTCTTTATGTTGTGCAGATTTCGCAGCCTGACCCAGTGGACATCACTAGTGGGAGCGTCCTTCAGTTCACCTTAGAGGTTTCAAGGTATACCTGCTGGCTTTCGTGGGCCTTGGCGTCTCTCCTATCCCTAGTTCTTCATTTCTGTCTTGTTTTTCCTCTAGTTTTTTCAGAGACAGTCATGTATTTCCTTTTAGACTTTGTATTTAGCACTCCTATAGACAGTTCGTGAGTTTGTGACTCCAGGTTTTGGGAAATTTTTGCGTCGTTGTATTATGTTGTCTTTACTTAGTTTTGAAACTTTATCTATGTCCGATGTTAAGTTGTGAATTGTCTTTAGCTTATTCTATTAATTCAGTGTTATCACGTTAGTTTAACTGTACACGTTGGCTTGTCTAGCGGGTTCAACGTTAGACGCCATCACGGCCCGATGGAGGGATTTCGGGGCGTGACAGAAGCAAATGGAGCGCATCAACATCTTCCGCTGAGCTGATAGCCTACTTGGAGGGCTCTCGACCTGTCTATCAGGACCTGCGGGCATACAACGCAGTGTCCCCAGGAAAAAGGGACGCCAATACGAATAATGTACCGAGTATGTACGGCACATAATGTACATAAGAGACATGGAAGAAATATAGAGTATATGACTCAACCTGTAAGTCTGAATAACTTTGTAAATCATAAATCACTTTTAGCAGCATGCATATATGTATGAATGTCATGTCGTGCATAGGTATATGTTTCATAACATCATCAGCCTCTGAGGGTATCCCATCATATCATATCAGCCACTGTGGGCAAAATCATCATCGTATACGAGCTGATCAGGTTGTGGTGTGTATATAACGCCATAACCTTTCCCATATCCCATATACATATACATACATATATATGCGTATATAACGCCATTTGAATCATATNACGTTGTATTATGTTGTCTTTACTTAGCTTTGAAACTTTATTTATTTCCGCTGTTAAATTGTGAACTGTTTTAGCTTATTCTGTTAATTCGGTGTTATCACGTTAGTTTAACTGTACACGTTGGCTTGTCTAGCGGGTTCAACGTTAGACGCCATCACGGCCCGATGGAGGGATTTCGGGGCGTGACAGAAGCAAATGGAGCGCATCAACATCTTCCGCTGAGCTGATAGCCTACTTGGAGGGCTCTCGACCTGTCTATCAGGACCTGCGGGCATACAACGCAGTGTCCCCAGGAAAAAGGGACGCCAATACGAATAATGTACCGAGTATGTACGGCACATAATGTACATAAGAGACATGGAAGAAATATAGAGTATATGACTCAACCTGTAAGTCTGAATAACTTTGTAAATCATAAATCACTTTTAGCAGCATGCATATGTGTATGAATGTCATGTCGTGCATAGGTATATGTTTCATAACATCATCAGCCTCTGAGGGTATCCCATCATATCATATCAGCCACTGTGGGCAAAATCATCATCGTATACCAGCTGATCAGGTGGTGGTGTGTATATAACGCCATAACCTTTCCCATATCCCATATACATATACATACATATATATGCGTATATAACGCCATTTGAATCATATATATACATACATATATACGCGTATATAACACTGTTTGAATCATATTTCAGCCACTGTGGGCAACATCATCATCATATACCAGCTGATCAGGTGGTGGTGCGTATATAATGCCGTAACCCTTTTCCCATATCCCATATCCCATATACATATATTTACATATATAAGCGTATATAACACCATCTGATCTTGGATCAATGCACATGTATGAAATGCATGAAAAGTATATAATAATCTCAATATTCCTTCCGGATAAACTTTTCCAACTGCGTATTATTCTGAGACCCATGAACAAAAAATAATAATAATTCTCATGGGGAATCAAGAATATAGACACCCCTACTATTTCTATGAATAGATTAATTTATATAAACTGTGTATTTGCTTGTTTCTTCAGTATAATTTGGACCATGCCAAAAGAAAGAAGGGATAGCCTTAACATACCTGTTCCTAAAATTATTTGAACGAATCTTCTTCTGCGAAATATGGAGGAAATTCTGCTTCTGGTTCTTAAAACTTTGGAACGAAACCAGTGTTCCCTTGAAATTGAGGGAAACGTTTATGTTCTTGCAATTTGGAAAAAATCTTGTTCCAACTGAAAATGCCTTGTCTAACACCTTTTGGTGTCCCTAAATACAAATGATTGGCATCATCCCTTTTAAATAGTATTAGTACAATTTTCTTGATACCACAAGATTAACTTTCAACCATGTTAGATCCTTCTACTCTTTTTTCAAATTGATGTTTGTACCGTAATGGGCGAGTAGTTTTGTACAACCTCTTTGCATCTTTTCATCCATTCTCCAATTTCCTCGAATTGGATATCTAAAACATTGCAGTCACATGACCATGAATACCTTCTCTTAAGAAAGAAGAAAATAATGTTAAATCTTGATTGAAGCTCCCTTATGATTTGGATAACATTCCTTATGTGCTTGGTGTTATCTAAATCATATAAATGTGCCACCTCCTAATATCATTTAAGAGTCATCAAATAAAAAGAAAGAGGACTGCCACATTTTGGGCTTATTAAGCTTATATAATTAATACCCACTAATACTTAATTAACTAATTAATCTTCCACTAATCAATAATTAACCAATTACCCACATAATTAAGAATTATCTCAAATTACATAAAATACTACTCACTTTTAATACATTTTATACACTTTACTATCATAGCCATATGGTACCTTGTATGGCACTAGTCCATAAGTACTGGGTATTTTAGCTCGGGCTGTACTTTATCCCAAAATGTCAAACTTCGACGAAATTTATTTTTTTCTATTTGCTTACCCACTCACCTTCCCCAATTTACTCATCACTTGTTTAAAAGTAGCATAATCCTTATAATCTCGAAATAATCTCTTTCTCAAACTTATGTCGATTACCTTACAACGAAACTCTAACATACGCAAATACGGAATGTAACATCTCATTTTCGAGCTTATCTCAATTTACTTATGGTGTTCTTCCATTGTACGAAAACATGGGGTGTAACATCATTCCCCCCTTTGGAACATTCGTCCTCGAATGTTGACTGATGCACTTTTTATTCTCATAATCCTTAGTTCTTGCGAATACTTTAATACTCTTCTTGCCATTTTAGGCAACTGTTCTTTGAATAAATCAAAAGGCCAGGGAATTCCCCCCTTTAGGCCTCTTTTTCACACCATGACTTGTAGTCGGAATCATTCTAATCTCGTAACTGTTGCTACATTCTGCCACGCAGCCTGTATGACTCTGACCTTGTAGTTGTGCCTATGCGACTCTTTTTTTTTTCCTCCAGCTTTCAGTTAATCTTAGGCCTCACTTTGCGAATATTGCTATATCTTATTTTATAGACTTGGTTACACATTCGTATGACTTTACTGTACCTACGTAGGTCATACTATACCATATCTCTTATTCTGACTTATCGTTACTGAGGTCTGCTACCAAACTCTAGGTTACTCTCGTTGCTTATCCTGCATGTATAAATCCAAGTCCTTTAATGCTTCTTCATCACTGTTCAAAATGACGGCTTAATATCATCTCATACTTTGTGATTTTCTTCCACCCACTATTGATTCACCTTAATATTTATCTACAATCTACCACTGATAACTTAATCTCTTATGTAATACTGCCGCTAGGGCTCACATCTCCTCGTGGAGCATTTGAAGTGATTGCCTTGACCCACCTGGGGCTGATACAATACCATACTTCCATAATCGTATTTCATAGCATCCCAGTGTGATTTAGCTTATGTGGGTATTTTAATCCTTATAATTCATGAAATCCTCTTCAAGTCATTACTCAATAGAAGGCACAAAGGTCATCCTTTACCCACCACAATTATACCCTTATTCTCCTAGTAGGGCAACATACTATCTATTCTAAATGTCATTAGTCTTAGAATTCTTTGAGTTCGGTCAGGCTATACTGAGCTTTGTATAACTTAAATAAACCATCATTTCTTCTTGTTTTCATGGGCTTATTCCCGAGTACTTATCCATTCTCGTCACCTTCTGACTTGCCCTTTCTTATCCTTACTCCTGTCTTCCTAAAATTTCGTCGCTCTACCATACTTTAGCTTGCAGCCTTCCTTCAACTTTCTTGCACCATAGATTTTCTTGTGTTATTTTAGAACATCAAGCGATACATCACATCGTCTCTAACTCCTCTTTACTTTCTTAAGTGGATCTCTCGATATTTAAAGAAAACCATAGGTTGGAAGATATGCCACGGACGACGCTTCTATCACTCCTGGACACTGAATCCCAGCATTTCTAGCCTTTTGTCTGAGGTATGGACCATTCACAACCTTCTCCATTTGAATATCGCATACGTTGTCCACCTTTGCCTTTTCTGCATTTGAAAATCTTGCATCACATCTTGCATCCCTTTCATGACCTTCCGTCCACATAGGTATAATTCACATCCATAACTTGAAGCTTTATTATAATACTTGCACCTCTATTGTATAAATAATCCGGTGAGTGCTTCATGCTGACTTCTTATGAGACTTGTATTCTTTTGATGCCCCTAGAGAATATGGCTACTATACTATATCTCTTGTACCTCTAATATTTGAGAGTGATTCTGCAATGTTCTCGGTCACAAGGTCAATAATTTTCTAGGTCCAGTAATCAGACTCTTGATTTACTTAATTGATGTAACTCTTTAGTTTCCTCTTACCTTTGATCAACCTTTATAAAGGCTTTAAGCTATCTTCCAATCTGCGGCTCATGGTATTACTTTAGCCCTTCATGGGCATTATGGATTATCCATGATACAATCTTTTATCAACTCAATCCTTTGTCTATAACCTGGACCCAATTATTTATTTCCACTTATATCGAAGTCTTCTACGATTGTATGATTGTCAATATATATGCTGCATGTCTTATACTTCGAACTCTTAAGTGCGTTCATAATGTAACTAACTCGGGATCATTGATCGAATAATTTTTCTTTTGCTCCATCTCAACTTTCTTCAAACATAAGAAATTACTTTTCCTGGTCTTTCTGCCCCCTTTTGCGTGCATACTTAGCTATAGTAGTGCCCACACATATTGGAATTCCATACAACTCATATGATCTTGAATATCACTTCTAATTTTTACTTTCCGTTCATTATCCACGGTAGGTGCCATTTTCTTATGGAGTCCATACAATGTTGTTGTGAGACTGTTGTTCTAAGACCATTTCCTCCTTAGGTCACTGAGCTTAGGTTGAAGTCTTCTTCCTTACTTTCTCAGCTATTCTTTCATTGTAGTATTTAGGGAGGACCCTCTAACTCTCCACACTCATGTGCTCGCACAGTTGCTTTCTGAACTGAAGTTTTAACTATCTTCCCAACGGGACTCTCTTTTATTTCCATAACACTCATACGGTATCTTTAACTACCCCAACTCCTATCTGAATACTCCTCAAATATTATAATGTCATATCTACGAGACTGAATTCCCCACGTTGGAGTTCTCTATTTCTATCTTGCTCAATCTACTGATTTGTCTGTATCCTCTTGTCTAGCCATAACTAGGCTCTTCCTTACTACTAACTGCTTGTTGGCCTATTCCCGTATCAATATTCCGCATAATCTTTCTTGGATCATTTCCTTCGTCTTAACTTACCTCTCTCACTGGATCCTTATTAATCAATAATATCTCGGGCATACTTTCCCTGACGTTGTGTTTCTATAATGCTCTGGTATCGTAGCATATATGTAGTCTTTGGATAAGTGCAATCTCATCCCTTTTTCATTTTGCCGCATTCTTCCTTTGCCATTCCATAATTACTAGAACTACTTAATTCTGACGTAATGTCACGTCATTCCATATTCCCCCCTTTAGAGGTGTACTAAGACTTGAAGCTATGACGACCTGCCTATAGATATTTTTCTTCTTCATCTTTGGCATCCTTTCACATCACCAATGACCCTTACTTGCCTTGCGATAATCTTTCTGTATCAAGGATAACAAAATTCCCTACTCGCGAGGGTGACACTTAATGTAACTAGTACTTACAGTCCCTTAAGCTTAACTTTTCTTACATTACTTGCTTTAGGGAAGCGTCTTCCAGAATGACCATTCTCTGATTTTCTCCTGAATCTTCTTCTGTTGTCCATTCTGCTACCGCTGGAATGAAATCTGAAATTCTCATGAGGCCAACTATTATCAAATCACCCATTCCCTAATTTATGTTTAGTTTATCTTGTTCACCAATCCATATTGGTTTCTATTATTCAGGGGTTTTAACTTTCCTTCAGGTAGTCGCACTGGAGTCACGAACTTGTTTCTTGAAATGAGGATATGACTTTATGGACTATACTCTTTTGTTGTCACAAAGCCTATTACCTCTTGTCTTTTCCTTTACTTGACTATAGATTCTGTAATACTGTCATCTTTTTGATCTACCGTTGTCATCCACATATCATATCATACTCATAATGCATCATTAACTCTTTTCTTACCACTTTATTCTGAAAACTCGACCAAGACATTCTTTTGCTCTCAGCTTCCCTTTGCTCCATCCAGTGGCTCTTCAAGTTGCTTAACGTTCTTACTTTACTAAGGACGCGAGCCACACTAAGGTAGTATATATCCCCTCAAGGCTTATAGTGCATGTCTTTGTAGTACTTATATCTAGATGCACTATTTTAGAGTGTACCATATGGGTGTCTCATAAAGAGATCTATTAGAACATTTGCAATATCCTTCGGAAATGTCAACTGGCACAAACAATTCATCCATCATATCTTCTTATACTACTTCTGTTAACCCCCATAGGGCATATCTGGAATGGGTGCGACCAATTATATATACCTCTGTTACTATTGAATATAACTCAAAAAGCTTATGTTTCTCTGCCTCAATTATAAACGATGTTAAACTTCATTAACTGGGTACCTTGTACCCCNATACAAAAATTCAATTCCTCCGACTCAGCTTTTTCTCAACTATCTCTCTTTCCAACCTTCTTTCCGGATATAGGTATCGTCTTATTACGAATAGAATAGAATTTCGAAATTTGAATTCTTATAAGTGAGCTCTACCACACGATCTAGAGTAAGAAGAAAGAGTGACAATCCTAAATTCCATGTAGCCTCCTGCTTATAAGCGGGTGCACGACACACCCATAAACAAGACTCTACTAGACACGGCTTGTAGACTCCCAAGGACAAAATTGCTCTGATACAACTTTTGTCACGACCCAAAAAACAAATGGGCCACGACGGGCACTCGATATCTTACTCGACCGAGTACCAACGTAACGTATCTTTCTTATTACATTATCATATACACGTGACATACAGGCCTAATAGGCCAACATAATCATTTACAAACTCAAAACATAGGACGACAAGGTCATACAATCTTTCACGTATACGACATATGTATACAAGCCTCTAAGAGTACATAAATGTCATAAAGGTCGGGATATAGTCCCGCCATACCAAACAATACCCGTCTAAATCATACTAACCAAACAAGCGACTCCAAAGTAAATGGAGTGCACCAACATCTTCCGCTGAGCTGATAGCCTACTTGGAGGTCTCTCGACCTGTCTATCGGGACCTGCGGGCATGAAACACAGCGTCCTCAGGCAAAAGGGACGTCAATACGAATAATGTACCGAGTATGTAAGGCACATAATGTACATAAGAGACATGGAAGAAATATAGAGTACATGACTCAACCTGTAAGTCTGAATAACTTTGTAAATCATAAATCACTTTTAGCAGCATGCATATGCGTATGAATGTCATGTCGTGCATAGGTATATGTTTCATAACATCATCAGCCTCTGAGGGCATCCCATCATATCATATCGGCCACCGTGGGCAAAATCATCATCGTATACCAATTGTCAGGTGGTTGTACGTATATAACGCCATAACCTTTTCCATATCCCATATACATATACATACATATATACATATATATAACACCATTTGAATCATATATATTTATACATATATACGCGTATATAATGCCATTTGAATCATATTTCAGCCACTGTGGGCAACATCATCATCATTATATACCAGCTGATCAGGTGGTGGTGCGTATATAACACCGTAACCCTTTTCCATATCCATATATATATATATATATATATATATATATATATATATATGCGTATATAACGCCATATGGTCATGGGTCAATGCACATGTATGAAATGCATGAAAAATACGTAATAATCTCAATATTCCTTCCGGATAAACTTTTCCAACTGCGTATTATTCTGAGACCCATGAACAGAAAATAATAATAATTCTCATGGGGAATCAAGAATATAGACACCCCTACTATTTCTATGAATAGAGTAATTTATAAAAACTGTGTATTTGCTCGTTTCTTCAGTATAATTTGGACCATGCCAAAAGAAAGAAGGGATATCCTTAACATACCTGTTCCTGAAATTATTTGAACGAATCTTCTTCTGCGAAATATGGAGGAAATTCTGCTTCTGGTTCTTAAAATTTTGGAACGAAACCAGTGTTCTCTTGAAATTGAGGGAAACATTTCTGTTCTTGCAATTTGGAAAAAATCTTGTTCCACCTGAAAATGCTTTGTCTAACACCTTTTGGTGTCCCTAAATACAAATGATTGACATCATCCATTTTAATTAGTATTCAGTACAATTTTCTTGATACCACAAGATTAACTTTCAACCATGTTAGATCCTTCTGCTCTTTTTTCAAATTGATGTTTGTACCATAATGGGCAAGTAGTTTTGTACAACCTCCTTGCATATTTTCATCCATTCTCCAATTTTCTCCAATTGGATATCTAAAACATTGCAGTCACATGACCATGAATACCTTCTCTTAAGAAAAAAGAAAATAATGTTAAAGCTTGGTTGAAGCTCCCTTATGATTTGGATAACATTCCTTATGTGCTTGGTGCTATCTAAATCATATAAATGTGCCACCTCCTAATATCATTTAAGAGTCATCAAATAAAAATAAAGAGGGCTTCCACGTTTTGGGCTTATTAATCTTATCCCAACACCTTAATTAATACCCACTAATACTTAATTAACTAGTTAATCTTTCACTAATTAATAATTAGTCAAGTACCCACATAATTAAGAATTATCTCAACTTACATAAAATACTACTCACTTTTAATACATTTTATACCTTACTATCATAGCCATATGGTACCTTGTATGGCACTAGTCTATAAGTACTGGGTATTTTAACTCGGATCGTATTTTATCCCAAAATGTCAAACTTCGACGAAATTTATTTTCTTCGATTTTCTTACCCTCTCACCTTCACCAATTTATTTAAAATAGCATAATCCTTATAATCTCGAAATAATCTCTTTCTCAAACTTATGTCGATTACCTTACGACGAAACCCTAACATACGAAAATACGGAATGTAACATCTTGTTTCCGAGCTTATCTCAGTTTACTTATGGTGTACTTCCGTTGTACGAAAACATGGGGTGTAACAACAAGGTACCACATGACCATGATAGTAAGATGTATAAAGTATGATAAAAGTGAATAGTATTTTAAGTAATTTGAGATAATTCTTAATTATGTGGATATTTGATTAATTTTGGATTTTTGGTAGAAGATTAATCATGTAATTAAAGAAATGGGTGGATAAACTTTGGATAAGCTTAAATCCACCCCAATGTGGCAGCAACCAATGTCTAAAGTAATGACTATTGAATGTCAAAACAAGGTGTCATATTTGGAGGAAATTGTTTGCCAAGTAAGCCTTATAAAGTGGGTCCCACATCCATTAAATAAAATACATCTCTAACAAAGAGAGATGATATGAAATGTGAGATTTACATAAGAAATATTGAGCAAGGTTCATTCCCCATTTCAGAAATGAAAGTATACTATATCCAAAAAGGCTTCATCAAGATAACTTGATGAGCAACATAAGGTATCATAGGTTCTTCGACAATTCAAAACGTGAGATTTTGCAATAATAAGGGAGCACGGTGCAATCTTTCTCAAGAATATCATACAGATTTTTCCCTACTCCAACCTTGCCGTCACGTGTTTTGTCGCAATTAAAGTGTATTAGATGGATTGTCAAGAAAATCGACTCAGGTATGTTAAGGCTCCCTTATTTCTTTTGGCATGGTCCAAATGATACTAATGAAACGAGCAAATGCACAACTTCCATAAATGACTCTAATCATAGGAGTATTAGAGGTTCCTATATTCTTGAGTTCCCATATGTCTTATTATTCTATCATTTGTTCATGGGTCTCAGAAAATACGTAAGTGGATAAAGTTTACTTCATGATATTAATCGAAGGCATAATGGTCTTATGATATTCCAAAAGATTTTATTGACGTACTTCTCATGCATTGCATTCACTTACACATGTACATTTACCCATGACCAGATGACATTATATACGCGTATATATGTATATTATATGTATATGAGATATGGGAAAATGTTACATCGTTATATAGAACCACCACCTGATCAGCTGGTATACGTTGATGATTTGCCCATAGTGGCCGAGATGATATGATGAGATGCCCTCAGAGGCTTGATGATGTTATGAACGAATATACCCATTCATGGTATGACATTTATACGCATATGCATGACATTATAATATTAAAAGACTCACAGAGCTATTCAGACTTACATGTCGAGTCTTTTACTCCATGTTTCTCTCATGTCTATTGTTTATCGATTTTCATTCCTTACGTACTCGGTACATTATTTGTACTAACGTTCCTTTTTCCTGGGGACGCTGAGTTTCATGCCCACAGGTCCCGATAGACAGAATGAGATCCCTCCAAGTAGGCTATCAGCTCAGCGAAAGATGTTGGTGCTCTCCATTTGCTCCGGAGTTGCTTGTTTGGTCAGTATGATTTAGATGTGTATTGTTTGGTATGGCGGGGCCCTTTCCCGACCTTTATGATAAATATGTACTCTTAGAGGCTTGTAGACATATGTATGTATACAGATGCTTGTATGGCCTTGCCGACCTATGTTTTGATTTTGCAAATGATCATGTTGGCCTTATTGGCCCATATGTCACATGTATAAATTTTTTTATATCAGGTTGGGTCGTCCTATATTGAGTATTCCCCTATGTCTTTTCTGATTATCCCATGACGGCTCGTTTGTCCCATTTGTCAATGAAAGTACAATAAGAAAGATATGTTATGTTGGTACTCAGTTAAGTTAGGTACTGGGTTCCTGTTGTGGCCCATAGGTTTGAGTCGTGACATTAATTAACTAATCGATAGATAAAGTAGTAAGGAGTTAATTTTATAATTTATAGTTTACATATCATGTTTAGTTTAATTAATGGCTAAAATTAAAATGGAAAAAAAAAAGAAAAAAAGGGTTTTGGGCAGTCCTATCTCGATTCTGGGCCAAATTCAATTCTAGTTGGTCCAAATTGCCAGTTTCACCCCATCCCATCCCCCAAACTGGTGCAACCCCCTTTACAAACCAAACGACCCCGTTTCTGAGCCTGTGAATCTCAGCCCTTTGATAGAGTATGATCCCAATGATTGGGAACTAACCCCCAATCCATATAAAATTGTCGGAACAACCCCTTACCCCCTCCCCCCAAACAATCTCTCACAGACACCCTTCTCACCCTCTCTTAACCTCCGCCCTGTGTTGCCGCTGAAAATCGCCCTATGACGGGGACCCGTCACCAAATAGCCCCAAATTAATATCATACAACCTCCATCGTCCCCTCAGTCCAAATTCCTTACTAATTTTCCCAAATAATCGCCCAAATTCCATGAATTTTTAGATATGGAAATCTCAGAAAAAAACCCTAGCTTTACCTTTGCTTTGTTTGTTGACAATACCTATTCGATTTGATTTAGAACCTATGTCGGTCGATTGTTCTTAACAAGAACAATCAAATGACATTAGTTTTGGCTTATTTCGAAGCCACCAGAGTTGCAGCAGAGACATTATCGCCGATCTCCATGATTTTTTTCCTTGATTTCGACTTAATTCAAATGGTAATTCTTCTTGTTGCTTTTTCGTACTTCTTGTTTGTAGCCGTGTCTGTATTTAGGATTCAGTTCAGATTTTGTTTTAGACATTTAGTGTTGTTTTAGTTTTTTATTATTCATGACTTGTTTGTTTTCAGATAATTTAATCTCATATGTTTTAGGCTAATTGAATCAAGCTTAATTATTTCATTGATTCAGCTAGGTTTAATTAGTAAACTGTTTCTGTCTGGTTTGTTCATTGATTTGGTCTTAATTGATTGATTTTTGATGTTTGAATGTCAATTAAAAATTAGGGAGTGAAAGGAGTAATAAAAGAAACCTTAAGGGGGTAATTGGGAAGCAAAAATTAGGAAATTTGAGTAGTTACTTAGGAAGCTTCTAGAAAAAGGTTTAAAGTGCAATAAAATGATAAAATTAGGTCAGTTTTGAGGTTTAAAATGCAGTATTTCAGACACGAGAGAGGCTGGAAAATGAGAAAATTAGGCGAAGGGACAGCTGTCCACTTTCAGTTATAACATGTGTCTTATTTCCCTAAAACTCGGCTGACGTTCACCTTGAGTCCGTCCCATTTTCCCTCACATGGGGACACCTTCTACAGTCTATAAAAGAGAAACGATCCTCTCTTCCTGGACAGACTGATTTTAAATGAAAAAACCCTCTGAAATTGAGACTTCTTTCTTTGATTTTGAGACTGATTGTGCACCGACTCGATAGAATTCTCTTACACACTCATTCCCTGAAAAAGAAAAGAAAGGAAAGTACTAAAAAACCAAAAAAATGTGAATTCAAAGGTCTTCTGTTTTCTGGGATTTCAAGCTGGTTTTATGATCTAAAGTGTTGTTGTTCTTGAGGAAATTGTTGAGCTGAGTTTCATTTTTACACTCCCGACCTGTATTTCTCCATTGTTTGTTGTTTTTCATGCTCTTACGTATGTCAAAAACTCCAGTTGCAATTCCTTTTTGACTGTGCAAATGAGGCTAGATTGTTTGACTTCATAGTCTTGCTTTGATTTCTTGAGCTCTTTGTTGTTTTCCTACCGTTGATTTGTTCTTTGGCTTATGCTCGAATCTCTGGTGATAACCTTGTCAAGTTAGAATATCTCTTCGATTTGTATAGTACAATGCTACATGAATTGATGAAGAGAATTTAGTTAAACTTGATGGTTGTAGTGATTAAGAGGCTCAATAGCATAGATTTGAATATAAGATCCTGCCATTTAAAAGCATTTCGTTTGTGTTAATATTGCTCATATTAATGTCTGGTAATACAAGATGTTATAATGTTTGGGTACAAGGCTCAAGTTTAAGAATCTAGCCACTGGTTGGCTAGATTTGTAAATGATAAACAGCTCCAGGAGCACTGTTAAGTCGCAGCTCGCCGATCACAGGAAGATTCAAAACAATTGGACTCTGGTCTATGCAGACTACATTGTTCAATACCTGTAATTACTTATATAGTGTAATTAAGTCATTTATTACTGCTTTTTTTAAAAAAAAAATGATGAGTTTAACTTATGAGAAATGGAAGTTGCAATTTAAATTTGGATAACATGGATTCATGCTTAGTTTAGTTCATGGCTATTTCATTTTCTCTTTATGATGATGTATGAAATATTGTGAGCTACAAACAACTGGGTTCCCATCCTCGGAAGCCATTGAGCTACACCCTTCATGGTTGATACCCGAAGCAACACTCTCTCTCCGACCATGAATGCAATATCATGAATTCTACGGTCGGCATAAATCTTCTGCCTGGACTGAGCTATGCGAAGTTGATTTTGAATAATCTTGGCCTTAGCCAAAGAATCCTGTATTAGATCTGTACCCAACAACCGAGCCTCCCTGCTCGAACCATCCAACTGGCGATCGGCACTGCCTACTGTGTAATGCCTCATAGGGAGCCATCTGCATGCTCGACTGGTAGCTGTTGTTGTAAGGAAACTCCGCAAGTAGAAAGAAGTGATCCCACAATCCTTTGAAGTCTATAACGCATGCGCGGAGCATATCCTCCAATATCTGAATAGTGCACTCGGACTGTTCGTCCGTCTGAGGATGAAACGCTATGCTCAACTCCACCTGCGTGCCCAACTCACACTATACTGCTCTCCAAAATTGCAAGGTGAACTGCGTACCTCGATCAGAAATGATAGACACGTACACATCGTGAAGACGGACGACCTCGCGGAGATAACTCTCTGCTAACCACTCTGAAGAATAGGTAACTGCCACAAGAATGAAATGCGCTGACTTGGTCAGCCTGTCCACAATGACCCAAACTACATCGAACTTCCTTTGAGTCTGTGGGACTCTAATAACGAAATGCATAGTGAAATGCTCCCACTTCCACTCAGGAATCTCTAACCTATGAAGCAAACCACCAGGTCTCTGATGCTCACACTTCACTTGCTGATAATTCTGACACCGAGCTACAAATAAACTATGTCCTTCTTTATTCTCCTCCACCAATAATGCTGCCACAAGTTCTGATAAATCTTGGCGGCGCCCGGATGAATAGAATCAACTCACGAAGTCCATCTATATTAGCACACAAACACGACCCTGCATCCTCAAAACTCCATCATCTCCAACAGTAACCTGCTTGGCACCACCATGCCGTATTGTGTTCCTAAGGACCAACAAATGAGGGTCGTCATACTGCCGATCTCTGATGCGATCAAACAAGGAAAATCGAGCAATTGTACATGCTAAGACATGACTGGGCTCTGAAATATCCAGCCTCACAAACTGATTGGCCAAAGTCTGAACATCTGATACAAGAGGTCTCTCACCGGCGGGACTGTACGTAAGGCTTCCCATACTCGCTGCCTTTCTACTCAAAGCATCGGCCACCATGACCTTCCTGGGATGATATAAGATGGTGATATCATAGTCTTTCAATAGCTCCAACCAGCTCCTATGCCTCAAATTGAGATCCTTTTGGTTGAACAGATACTGAAGGCTCCGACGATCCGTGAAAACCTGACATGACACGCCGTAAAGATAGTGCCTCCAAATCTTCAGCTCATGGACAATGGCTGCCAACTCTAAGTCATGAACATGGTAGTTCTTCTCATGAACCTTCAAATGCTGCGATGCATATGAAATCACCCAGCCATCCTGCATCAATACTGCACCGAGCCCAACACTAGATGCATCACAATATACTGTATAAGATCCTGAACCTATGGGCAACACCAACATCGACGTCGTAGTTAAAGCAATCTTGAGCTTCTAAAATCTCGCCTCACACTCGTTTGACCATCTGAACGGGGCACCCTTCTAGGTTAACCTGGTCAATGGGGCTGCTATAGGTGAGAACCCCTCGATAAACTGACATTAATAACCCGCCAAATCTAAGGAACTCCGGATCTGCATGGCTGAAGTGGGTCTAGGCTAGTTTTGAACTGCCTCAATCTTCTTAGGGTTTACCTGAATGCACTCTACTGATACAACGTGCCCCAAGAAAGCGACTGAATCCAACCAAAACTCGCACTTTGAAAACATAGCATATAACTGGCTGTCTCTCAATGTCTGAAGTATAATCCAAAGATGCTGCTCGTGCTCCTCTCGACTGCGGGATTAGATCAAGATATCATCAATAAACACAATCATAAAGGAGTACAAATAAGTCTTGAACACTGGGTTCATCAAATCCATAAATGTTGTTGGGGCATTTGTCAACCTAAAGACATCACTAGAAACTCATAATGCCCGTACCGAGTCCGAAAACCTGTCTTAGGGACATCGAATGCTCTAATACTCAACTGATGGTATACAAACCTCAAACAAAACTTCGAAAACACCTTTGGCACCCTGAATCTGATCAAATAAGTCATCAATCCTCGACAATGGATACTTGTTCTTGAAGGTGACATTGTTGAACTACCGATAATCTATGCACATTCTCATCGATCCATCTTTATTCTTCACGAATAACACATGTGCACCCCAGAGCGAGACACTAGGTCTAATGAAGCCCTTATTAAGAAAATCTTGCAACTTCTTCTTCAATTCGTTCAATTCTGGCGAGGCCAAGCAGTATGGAAGAATAGAGATGGGTTGAGTGCCCGGAGCCAAATCAATACAATAATCAATGTCCCTGTTGGGTGGCATCCTCGGAAGGTATGCAGGAAACACCCTTGGAAACTCACAGACCACTAGTACTGAATCCATGGAAGGAACCTCCGTAGTAGAATCGCGGACATAAGCCAAATAAGCTAGAAACCCATTCTCGACCGTACGCCGAGCCTTCATATAAGAGATAGCCCTACTGGTAGAATGGCCAGGAGTCCCTCTCCTCTCTAATCAAGGCAACCCGACAAGGCTAAGGTCATTGTCTTAGCGTAACAATCCAATATAGCGTGATAAGGTGACAGCCAATCCATACCCAAGATAACATCGAAATCTACCATATCGAGAAATAAAAGATCTACACTTGTCTCAAGACTCCCAATGGTGACCACACACGAACGATAAACGCGGTCTACAACAACAGTATCCCCTACAGGTGTGGACACATACACAGGATTACTCAAAGAATCACGAGGCATAACCAAATAAAAAGCAAAATAGGATGACACATAAGTAGAACCCAGATCAAATATTGAAGCATCTCTACTGCAAAATGAAATAGTACCTGTGATAACGGTGTCATATGACTCAACCTCAGGACTCACTGGAAAAGCATAGCATCGGGGTTAGGCCCTACCACTCTGAACTACATCTCTAGGATGACCCTTGGCTGGCTGGCCTCTACCTCTAGTGGCCTTACCACCACCTCTGGCTGCCTGACCCCTACCCCTGGCTGGCTGAGTGGGCGGTGAAGCACCTGGTGCCGGAACCGTGGCACGATAATCCTGATGCTGTGAACTGCTTGATGCACAAGGGAACAATCTAGCAATGTCCCTAGGATCACCACAAGTATAACTGGACCTCGATTGATGTGACTGCTCACCCTGAAACAGACCATGTTGACCAGATTAACCATCCTGAAAAATATGGAGCAAAGGTGCACTAATAAGAGCTGGTGGTGCATTGAAGGCTAGCTGATCAAAATAAGGCATATGAGGGCCACGACCACCTGAAGCACCGTGTGGTGCCTGGAGTGCTGAATGAAACGACCTGGGAGGATGACCTCTACCAAAGTTACCCCTCCATCCAGACAAGGCACCACTAAACCCACCAGAATGACGATGCTTCTTGTCAGGTGCTTGACCTCGCGGTGCAAGAACCATCTTGATTCGCCTGGCAACATTAGCAACCGCCTGAAAAAAATCTCACTCCCAGTCTCTTAGCCATCTGCAACTTGATAGGATGAGAAAGTTCCTCAATAAACCTCCTTACCCTATCTCTCGGTATGAAGTAGAAGAATAGCTTGACAGGACAAATCCACAAAACGGGTCTCATATTGAGTGACAGACATGTTGCACTGCTAGAGACGCTTGAACTGCCGACTACACTCCTCCCTCAATGTGACAGGAAAGAATTTCTGAAGAAGTATCTGAGAGAAATGGTCCCAAGTAAGAGCAAGCGACCCATCTGGTCTGGTCAATACAAAATCCTTCCACCATCTCTAGGCGGAACCCGTCATATGAACCACAACGACCCCATTGGTATCAACTATCCTCATGTTCCGCAGAACCTTATGGTAGTAGTCAAGATAATCCTGGGGATCCTCAGAACGTGCACCACTGAAGTGAACTGGAAAGAGCTTGGTCACCTTGTCCAATATCAATTATCCCTTAGAAGACATAGCTGGCCCATCACCGGCCTGTGCCACAACAATCGACTGAACTAGTCCTACTGGCTAAGCTACTGGAGTATGATACTGGGGAGCCATTTGCTCTGGAGTGTGAGTAGCAGGACCCTATGCTCCTCCTCCATCCTGAGAGACGACTGGTGCTATGGGAAATGCGCCAGTATGGGACACACTCTTCGTAAGGCCCACCAAATGGACCAAGGCGTCCTGAGCCGGCCCGACAGGAATAGTCTGGGTAGGAACCTCCTCATCAAACTCTACCTGAGGATCCACTGCCGGTGCTACTGCTCGAGCTCTAGGCTGAGCTCTGCCCTTGTCTCAGCCTCCGGCACGGTCTCGGCCTCGACCCCTCCCCTTAGTAGGAGCTTCCATTCGGGGCTCTAGCTGTTGCTCAGAATGCGGTACGTGTTCTTGCCATCTGCGGAGGATAAGACTAGAAGAGTTCAATTAGCGACGAGAGAAAAAAATCGCACGACATCAAATAATAGAAGTGAAATTCGTTCCTAAACTTCATAGCCTATGGAAGATAAGTACAGAAGTTTCCGTATCGATCCTCCAAACTCTACTAAGCCTGCTTGTGAATTTTGAGATCTACGCAACCTATATTATCTGATACATTTAGGATCTGGAGTCACGATTCACGAGCTTCTAAGATTTACTACAACCAAAGTCTGAAAGAAAATACAACTGGTCTGAAATAAAGGAAATAGTAAATAAAGAAACTAAGAAGGGACTCCAAGGTCTGCGGACGCTAGCAGATCTACCTTGGGTCTCTGACAAGCAAGTACAGCTGCTAACCTCACGATCAGCTAAGGCGGTACCAAAATCTACACAAGAACTACAGAGTGTAGTATGAGTACAATCGACCCCATGTACTCGTAAGTGTCGAAACTAACCTCGATGTAGTAGTGATGAAACTATGACAAGACACCTATATAATAAACCTGTACAAATAACATTATATTTACAAGAAAATAACAATAACATCTAAAACTGTATTATTGGGAGGGGACATGCTCAAGGGGCGGACATGATATAAGAGATACAACGGAAATGATAACCACAGCAGTTAATATGCCTTTAACCAGTGAAAACAATTAAACACAATAAAGGAAATTGCACGGAATCACCCTTCGTGCTCTTACTCTCAACCTTACAATGAAACAAAGATATTGCACGACATCACCCTTCGTGCATTAATTCTCATAACATGGCACAACATCACCTTTCGTGCTTTAACACTCACATTATGGCACGTATTCACCCTTCGTGCATTATACTCACAATATGGCACGGCATCACCCTTCTTTCTTTAACATCTTCCTTACCACATAACAATTAACAAATAACAATAGGGAGATAGGACCAACAAGAACAAGTCTTACTTCCACAAAGTTCCACAATACAAATCTTAACTTTGGGATCAATGCTCAATTATCACAAAGGCCCCTAAACATGGTAAGAACGATCAATTTGGCAAGTAAACTAGTCTACACATGGAATACATGATCATAGTAAGCAATAATAACAAGGAACAAACCCCACCAGCATGCTATAACCTGACAACAACACATAAATACTCGTCACCTCACTTATACGTTGTACCCAACATCTAAACATGTAGCAAATAGACAAAACAAGTCCTAATACCTCAAGTCAAGGTTATACACGATACTTCCTCGCTCCAAAAGGTCCACTCAAAGCTCAATCACAACTTTGCCTCTCAAATAAGCCTCCGAACCAATATAATCTAGAAATTTACCAACCAAATGATTCAAATTAAGCCTTAGGAACTACCCACGATTGCAAAGAATTCAGTTTTGTCCATTATTAAAAAAGTCAACAAAAGTCAACTCTTGGGCCTGCTTGGTCTAATGCCGAAGTTCGGACCAAAACCCGATTACCCATTCACCTCCGAGCCCAGTTATGTAATTTTTTTTAGAATTCGACCTCAATTTGAAGTCGAAATCCCAATTTACAAAAATCCCTCATTTTACCCAAAACACACAATTTTTACCATGCAAACACAAGATTTTAATTTACAATCTTTGGAAATGTAGTTAAAGATTGAAAGAAACTAGTTTAGAAATACTTACCAATGATTTGGGGAAGAAAAGCCATTTGGAAAATCGTCTCTAGGGTTTCTTGTGTCGAAAATTTTGAAGAATGAGCAAAAATTTTGTCTAAGTAAAATTTTGATCAGCTGCAGATGTCACATTTGCGACCTCGGGTACGCAAATGCGAACCCCGCCAATGAGAAGAATCCATCACAATTGCGAAGACCATCACATCTCTGCATTCATTGCATTTGCGAACAGAATGTTCGCAAATGCGAACAATAATTCTACGCAAATGTGACCATTTGATTGCATTTGCGATCACTGCCCCCGCCGGTTCCACTTTGCAACTGTGAACACCATGTGGCTCAGTGACTCTTCACAAATGCGATGAGTAGCATGCAAATGCGAACTGTAACGATCCGACCGGTCGTTCCGAGAGTTTTAGCACCGTTTCCCCCGTTTCTGCTTCATTATATGTAATTCAGCTCTATTAGGTTGTGTTAGGTTGGTTGTCTCGGGTTCAGAATGATTTTAGAGAGAAATGAGACATTTAGTCTCTTAAGTTGGTTATTTAGTTGGAAAAGTCAGCCGAAAGTTGACTTATGGGTAAATGATCTCAAAATTAGCTTTTTATGGTTCGGATAGCTACGATAGATGATTTTGGACTTAGGAGTGGGTTCAGAATGTTATTCGGAGGTCCGTGGTAGAATTAGGCTTCAATTGGCGAAATTGGATTTTTTGGCGATTTCCGATTGGCAGTGGAAAATTAGCTATCGGGGTCATAATGGAATTCCGAAAGTTGGAATAGGTTCATAGTGTCGTTTGTGATGTGTGTTCAAAATTTCAGGTCAATCAGACGTGGTTTGTTTTGTTTCGGCATCGTTGGCGAATTTCAGAAGTTTAGAAATCCCTAGGCTTGAATTTGGGGTAAATTTGGTCTTTTGATGTTGTTTTGGGTGATTTGAAGGCTCGACTAAGTTTGTCTGATGTTATGGAATGTGTTGGTATGTTTTGGTTGAGGTCCCGAGGGCTCGACTAAGATAGGTATGGACGTTATTATACCGGTCCGCAAGACTCTACTAGACACTTACTCATGACTTGTAGAACCTATGAACCTAGAGCTCTGATACCAACTTGTCATGATCCAAAATCCAACTAGTCGTGATGCACCTAACCCAACCCGCTAGGTAAGCCAATTGACAATAAACCAATTCTTATAAAATTTAATGAGACAAATAAATAAAAGAAAATATCTGAATCTTTTACATTTCCCAAGGGCTGGTAGTACAAATCATGAGCTTCTAAGATTTAGAGTTTACAAAGCTAGTATGAAATAAATACATCATCTGTTCGAATGTACATAAACAGATTTTTCATAAGTCTAGAGCTACCATGAACAAGAGGCAACTATAACTGGAATGCAGGTACGTCTTCAATGCTTGCTTTTGTCATACACAACAACATCAACATAAAAAATCTGCACGCAGGGTGAAAAAATGTAGTATGAGTACAACTGACCCCATGTACTCAATAAGTAACAACCCTAACCTTAGGTTGAAAGTAGTGATGAGCAGGGACAAAGGTCAGAGTCCGACAGCAATAACAAGTAACAGTTCATTATAATATAATGAAAGTAACACAAGTACTAACTCTATGATAAAAATGCTCATCTCGTTCATAGTTCCGAAAAAAATAGTCATTTCATGTATTACAATAAAACTCAAATCTTTTGCCAAAATCACTTAAAATATAAGTCTGAAAAATTGTGACTTTTCTCAAAACATTCAACAATAGATAAGAAATTCTTTATCACATGGCATAAGGAAAGTACGTCTCTATGCGTACATGTCAATGTGTATGAGAAGTCATGAATGACATGATACCGTACAACATGGGAAAAATGCATCTCTATGCCTGTATGTCATGTGTGCATGTTGAATGCGATGTAAATCAGTGATAAAATCATATGCATACTCTCAGAGTATCAATTCACTCAATCCTCACAGTTACTGAGTTCTCACAGTCACTCAGATGTCACAACCAATCAATCCTCCCAACCACTTGGAAATCGCACTCAGTAGGTACCTGTGTTCACTAGGGTGTTTACCGACTCCGGAGGGGCTCCTTTAGCCCAAGTGATATAGTAAGACAATCATGGCATAAATCAAAATAACATGATGCGACGTGCAGCCCGCTCCCACAAATATCACTCACAAGCAGACCTTCGACCTCACTCACTCATCAGTATCTCCAGTCTCTTGGTCTCACAATGTCATGAAAGATCAGCCCAAAAATAATGATGTGATGTATCAATAAATGGTAACAGAGATCGAGATATGATATGTACATGAATGCGTATGACTGAGTATGTAATTTCAATAAAAACAAGTACCTCAACAGTAGAAATGATCCCAGTGGGTCCCAATAGAATAGGCATATAGCATAGACATGATGTCTAACATGGATCACAACTTAATTAGTCTAGCACTTAGAGATTTCATGGATACTAGAAACATTAGGTGACTACACAGTACCACAAAAATAACGAGTCACATAATTAATTTTTTGTGTAATATTGAAAAATATGCAATTATTAAATAGCAAATGAGAAAATATTTACGAATATAAATTTGTGATAATGAGAAAAAAATGGTTGGTAAGAGTCTGTAATGTCCCGACTGGTTGTTTCGAGAGTTCTAGCCCCGTTCCCCTATTTTCTGCTCCTTTTATGCTCTACAGTTGTTATATGACTTACCGGGTTGGTTGGTTCGGGTCCGGAGAGATTACAGGGTAAAATGAGACACTTAGTCTTATAATGGAAAGCTTAAGTTGGAAAAGTTGTCAGGATGTTGACTTATGTGTAAACGACCTCAGATTTGAATTTTGACGATTCCGTTGGCTTCGTTAGGTGATTTTGGACTTAGGAGCGTGTCCGGATTGTGATTTGGAGGTCCATAGTAGAGTTAGGCTTGAAATGGTGAAAGTTGGAATTTTGGAAAAAGTTTGACCGAGAGTGGACTTTTTGATATCGGGGCCAGGTTGAATTTCTGGACGTTGAACTAGGTTTGTGGTGTTATTTGTGACTTGTGTGTAAAATTTGAGGTCAATCGGACGTGATTTGATAAGTTTCAGCATCGTTTGTAGAATTTGGATATTTCAAAGTTCAATAGGCTTTAATACATGTGCAATTTGTGTTTTTGATGTTGTTTGAGGTTATTTGAGGGTTCGACTAAGTTCTTATTAAGTTTTGGGACTTGATGGTATGTTTGGTTGAAGTCCCGGGGGCCTCGGGTGAGTTTCGGGTGGTTAATGGATCAATTTTTGACTTAGCTTGATGGTGTGAATTTTCTGGTTTCCTCTTACGCGTTCGCGAAGGGCGTCTATTGGCGAAGGAAGTTTTGTTCTTCTCATTCATGAAGAAGAGGACGCGAACGTGAACGCGAAGTTTTATACTGAGAGTGCATCGCGAACGCGGGAATGGTGACGCATTCGCGAAGAGGTGTTGAGGTATCTAGGGGCCCAAAGCTTTTGGTCTACGCATTCGCAGGGCAGTAGTCGCGTTCGTGAAGAGTAAGGTCGGCAAAGCTTCTCATTCGCGAGGCTGAGGTCGTGTTTGCGAAGGGTTAAATTGAGGGGCCGTTAGAATGGTCTACGCGAGCACGAGAGGAAGGTTACGTTCGCGATAAAGACATCACTGAGCAGTGTATAAAGATTAAAAACCGAGGGTTTCAAGATTTTTCACATTTCTAACATTTTTGAGCTCGTTTTTGGAGATTTTTGAGAGTATTTTCAAGGTGATTCTTGAGGTAAATTTCTTGGGTTCATTTTTATTCAATAATTATTTTTCTCCACTGATTTCCCCACATAGTTAGTGTGTTTTTGAGGTGAAATTTGAGGGTTTGAGGCTAGGGATTTGGAGAGTTAATTTTGGGGGTTTGAGTGGTGATTTGATGTCAGAGTTTGACCAACTTGGTATGGTTAGACTCGTGGATGAATGTGCTTTACTTTTGTTGTATTTCGAGACGTGGGCCCGGGGGCCAACTTTTGGCCAACTTTAGATTTTGGCTTATAATTTCGTAATTTTCTTGTGGAATTGATTCCTCTAGCCCGTATTGATTGTATTGTACTTCTTGTGGGTAGATTCGGGGTGTATGGAGGCCGATTCGCAAGGCAAAGGCATATTGGAGTATAGCTTTGCTCGGATTGAGGTAGATAACAATTCTAAATCTGGTTCTGAGGGTATGAAACCCCGGATTTATGTCTTATGTGATTGTTTTTGTGGTGACACACATGGTAGGTGACGGGCGTGTGGGCGTGCACCATGGGAATTATGACTTGATCTATCTCGTAGAATTTTAAAGTTGAATAACTTTTTGTCAGCTATATGCTCTCCATGTGTTACAAAAATTTGATTGTAAATCATGTTAGAAGTCATGCTTAGGCTAGGTGTTGGGGCCGTAGGGAATCACAAAGGTCGTGATACCTGTTAAATCTTCCTGCTTATTGCTACTTGTACTCAGTTGTAGTCCTACTTGCATATTATACCTCAATCTCTGTTATTCCTTGTTGATACATATATCAATTTTGTTTTGGGCTGATTTTCCTTGGTTACTGTGAGCCCGTGAGACTAGAGAGGTTGATGGTTGAGTGAGGCCGAGGGTCTGTTTTTATGAGGTATTGATACCATAGCACGTAAGTTGTCCGTGCAGATCCAACTATTCATATTGTAGCACATGAGTTGTCCCTGCGGATTCTGATATGATACTGTTGCACGTGAGTTGTTCGTGCGGATCCTGATATGATATTATAGCACGTGAGTTGTCCGTGCAGATTATAGCACTTGGTCTGTAAGAGCCCCTCCGGAGTGTGTACATCCCCAGTAAGTGCACATACCTATTGAGTGTGAGTGTTGAGGGAAAAGAGATGTTGAGGGAAAAGAGATGAGTGATGAGTTATTGAGAAAGACTGAGTGGTTGTTGCCCAGTGAGGCGGTATTTGCTTTCATTGTTGTTTCACTTAGCTACTATATGTCATTGTTTTAAAATTCTGGGGGGATATTATCTCCGGATTTTACTTGAACTTGGCATGTATAAACTGATTTGACTTAAATTATCGGATTTGAAAGCATGACTACTTTCTTGTTGAGATTACCGAAAATGAACTATACCTGGGTAGCTCGTCACTATCTTTCACTCCATTATTTATTATTGTTGCTAACTGAGTTGGTTGTACTCACGCTACACCCTTCACTTCGTGTGCAGAACCAGGTGTTCCCAGTCATAGCAAGTTTTGGTATTTGAGCAACTGATCCCGGAGACTATCGAGGTAGCTGCATGGCGTTCGCAGGCTTTGACTCTACTTCATTATCTTTATTTGCATTTTAGTTCTTATTCCTTAGACATTGTAGTAGACTATTCCTGGTATAGATGCCCATGTACTCAGTGACACCCTGATTTCGGGAGAGATTTGTATTACGTTCTGGATTTATTTCTATTTTTAAAAGATTTCATAAATATTAACTGTTTTCGTAAAATTTTCAAGCTTTTTACTATGTTGAAATAGTTAAGTAGTGGCTTGTCTAGTTCCACGATAGGCACCATCACGATAGTTGGTTTTTGGCTCGTGACAAGTTGGTATCAGAGCCTAGGTTACATAGGTCTCACGAGTCATGAGCATGTTTAGTAGAGTCTTGCAGATCGGTACAGAGATGTCTTTACTTATCTTTGAGAGGATGTCGAACCCTTAGGAAACTTCACATTCTTGAATTCTTGTCATGCAAATCGGCTGATTCTGGTAACTAAACTTCTATTATTTTATTCTCTCATAGATGGTAAGGACATGTACTACTAGTCCGGATGGACGACCACCAGTACCACCAGCCAGGACCGCGGTAAAGGTCGCAGTAGGGGCAAAGGTTCTGCGTGTACACCTGCAGACCCACCAGTTGCTCCAGATCAGGAGAAGATAGAGGATACAGTTGAGCCAATGGGGACAGCTCAGGCACCAGTTGTGGCTATTGTGATTCTAGGCCTTCAGGAGGCCTTAACTTAGATTCTGACCGTGTGTACCAGTCTTGCTCAGGCGGTCTCTCTTCCGACCGAAGCAACCACTTCTCAGGCTGGGGGAGGTACCTAAACTCCCGCCGGCCATACACAAGAGAAGGTGATGCAGGGACTCCAGACACCGGGGCTTACTAGTCCAGCCGGCTGCAGTTGCTCAGGCCCCGGTGGTCCCTGTTATGGCGGATGATGAGTAGCAGAGACTTGAGAGATTTGAGAGACTTTGACCTCCATCTTTCAGCGGTGCCGAGCAGATGATGCTCAAGGCTTTCTAGATAAGTGTGACCGGATGCTTCAAACAACGGGTATTCTTCAGACCAGTGGGGCCTCATTCACTACTTTTAAGTTCTTTGGGGATGCTTTCTGATGGTGGGAGGTTTATAAGAGGCGCAGGTCGGTCGGTGCAACACCATTTACATGGCAAGAGTTCTCCGTTCTCTTCTTGGAGAAGTTCGTGCCAGAGTTTCACAGAGAGGAGTTGCGCAGACAGTTTGAGCAGTTACGTTAGGAAGATATATATGTGACGCAGTACAAGATGAGGTATTCTCAGTTGGCCCATCATGAGATTTAGATGGTTCCCACTGATAGGGAGAGGATCAGGAGGTTCATTGACGACCTCACATATCAGCTGCTGTTGCTTATGACTCGAGAGATTGTATCCACTGCTACTTTTGATGAGGTGGTCGACATTGCTCGGCATATAGTGGTGAGGTTCAGTTATACCTCAATAGGGGTCTTCCCTACAAGCATGCTCAGACAGCTTGACCTGCTCATCATGGTGCATCAGTTAGCCATGGTTCTTATAGTGCTCGCTCAAGCCAGTCTTCATTCAGTGCACTACCAACACAAAGTTCTCACCATGCCTCGTCTGCTCAGGTATCTCTGGGTTCCGTTAGAGGAGGGGTTGTTTTGAGCACATATATTTTAGTCATATCAAGAGAGATTATCCTAGGTTGTTGAGTGGGACTCCACATCAGAGTTCTCGGCCGATGACACCTACACCAACAACTACACCACCCGCTCAGCCAGCTGGGGGTAGGGCTCAGTCAGCTAGAGGTCACCCTAGAGGGGGAGGCTGATCAGGTGGCGGTCATGACCAATTCTATTCTTTTCCCGCCAAACTAGATGCCATGGCTTAAGATGCATTGATCACATGTATTGTCTTAGTTTGCCATATGGATTCCTCTGTATTATCTGACCCTGGTTCCACTTATTCGTATGTCTCATCATATTTTGCTCATTATCAGGATATACCCCGTGTGTCGTTAGTTTCATTGGGTTATGTCACTACGCCGGTGGGCGATACTATTATTATGGACCTTGTATATCAGTTGTGTGTGGTGACTATTGGGAGTCTGCAGACTAGGGTTGATCTCTTATTGCTTAGTATGGTCGATTTCAATATGATCTTGGGTATGAATTGGTTGTCTCCATGTCATGCTGTTCTAGATTGTCACGCTAAGATCGTGACGTTGGTAATGCCAATGATTAAGTGGAGCGGTTGTATAGACTATGTTCCCAGTAGAGTGATTTCATATTGGAAGGCCCAACAGATGGTTGGGGAAGGTTGTTTATCTTATTTGGCCTTTATGAGGGGTGTTAGCGTTGATGCTCCCACTATTGATTCTGTTCTGGTGGTGCGGGTGTTTCGGGATGTGTTTCCTGCAGACCTGCCGAGCATGCCGCCTGACAGGGATATTAACTTTATCATATTCAATGCATAGGTGAGGTGACAAGTACCTATGCATTGTGTGTCAAGCATGCCGTGAGTCTATTTTCGATATAAGCCTTAATATTACTTCCATGTTCGTTATATTATGCAATTGTCTCTACTTGGAAGTTGATTAATGTTGAAAACTCTGGTTGATGAACTTATGATGTATTGGTTCGATTGAGAACCCAATTGTAAAGGATATATTTGAAATGATTGGTTATATCTGAGACCCTGGCCGGGCAATCGTTATGATATTGACTGATACTTTCCCCTTGCCGGGTGATTTTGAATTGTATTTCCACTATGCTCTATTCCTTGCCATTGATATTGTCATTGTTTTGGTAAGGAAGAGGGTAAAAACACGAAGGGTGATGTCGTGCCATATTTTATATTATTATGCACGAGGGGACATTCCGTGCCATATTTTATATTGTTATGCACGAGGGGACATTCCGTGCCATATTTTATATTGTTATGCACGAGGGGACATTCCGTGTAATATTTTATATTGTTATGCACGAGGGGATATTCCGTGCCGTGATTGTGATGTTTTATGCACGAGGCGATATTCCGTGCCATGTTTATGTTGTTATGCATGAGGGGACATTCCGTGCCATATTTTATATTATTATGCACGAGGGGACTTGCCGTGCCATACCTTTTAAATGTTTAATTTGTGTTGTCAATTCCCTTAACTATTTTTTGGATATTTTAGACTGTTGTTTTCGTTTCCGTCATTTCAGTATTTGCTATCTCTTACCCCCAACATGTTCTTCCCCGTAATTGTATTCTTGTTTAGTTTCTACTATACTATTGAACTACACAGGTACATTTTGTTGTCGTGTCCTAGCCTCGTCAGTACTTCGCCGAGGTTAGGCTCGGCACTTACTCAGTATATGGGGTCGGTTATACTGATGCTACACTGCACATCTTATTCCCCATTTCTCGTAGAGTCCTGGCAGAAGGGCGTGATGAGATTCGGAAAGAAGGGCAAGTTGAGCCCTAGGTACATTAGTCCATTTGATATTCTGGACATGGTAAGAGAGGTGGCCTACAGACTTGCCTTGCCACCTAGTTTGTCAACTGTGCATCCAGTATTTCATGTGTCTATGCTCCGGAGGTATATTGCAGACCCATCTCATGTACTTGCCTTTAGTGGTGTCCAGTTGGACAAGGATCTGTCTTATGAGGAGGAGCCGGTAGCCATATTAGATCGGTATGTGCGACAGTTGAGATCGAAGAGTTATCCTTGGGTTCGTGTTCAATGGAGAGGTCAGCCTGTTGAGGCAGCTACTTGGGAGTCCGAGACCGATATGCGGAGCCGTTAGCCCCACCTTTTCCCTGATTAAGGTACTTTTCTATGTCCGTTCGAGGACAAACGATTGTTTTAGAGGTGGAGATTGTGCCGACCCTAGGGACCTGGTTGTATGCTCTGAATCGAATTTCGAGGTCCCAAGCCCGAGAAATGAATTTTTAAAGAAAATTGTTTTCTGAATATAAGAAAGACTTTTGAAAATGAACTTTAATGTGAAATTTGTGTTACCGGGCCCGTATTATGGTTCCGGAGCCCGGAACAAGTTTAATATATTCTATGTGAGTTATCTGTGAAATTTGGTGTAAAACGGACTTGAAATGACGTGGTTCAGATCGAAATTGGAATATTTGAGCTTTATGAAGTTTTCAGAAAATTCTATGAGTTTTGAGGTATAACTCATTGTTTCGATGTTATTTTAGTGGTTTAATCAGTCGAATGAGTTCGTAGGATGAGTTTGGAAGTCGTGTGTATATTTTGTGTCATTCCGAGTAGTAAAGGTCAATTCGGCACGTTATTTAAAGAAGTCTAGAAAACTTAAGGTTCCTAAGTTTGGTTCTTGGGGTTTGGGGGGTGTGATTTTGAGTTTTAGCGTTGTTTTGGATGTTCCAAAGGCTCAAGTGAGTCCGTGTTATGATTTGGGACTCATTGGTATATTTGGAATAGGGCTCGGGTGGGCCAAGGTGCCATCCGGACACCTAACAGGGCTAAAAACCAGCAAACACAGCTGCTGGTGCACCTGTTCTGGTGTGACCGCAGGTGCGGTTGCCCAATCACAGGTGTGGCACCGCTCCTGCGGTCCCCATAATCGCAGGTGCGATCACCCTATGGCCTGGCCAATCATCGCAGGTGCTGTCTCCACTCTGCAGGTGCGGGCCCAGGCTCCCCAGCCCATTTTCGCAGGTGCGAAACCGCAAGTGCGGAATCACTGTGCAGGCAGTGTGTTTTATATATGGGTTTTAAATCCATTTTCTCATTTCTTTCTTCTTCCTTGGGCGATTTCCCTCCATTGTTAAGGGCTAACGACCTGGTCTTCTAAGGTAAGTGAACTCTACTCAAAAATTAGCTTCATGCATGGATTCTAGCTTAACTAACTACATAAATTAGTGCAAAAATCAAGAATTTGGGTAGTAACCTAGAACTTGTGATCATTTGAGATTTTTCTGTGAATTGGCCATGAAATCAAGTAAGAATCTTATATTAATGATCCTTAGGCTTTGGGTGAATGTTCCCTTCGAGAATTATTGGAATCCGAGTGAGCGGGCCCGGGGTTGAATTTTTGTATTTTTGGAAGAATGCTAGGAATTGTATATTTAATTTATGGGATTGTGTTAATGAGTCATTATTGATGTTAATAAGNCTCCAAGCCATTTTCTCCTCCATATCCATTTGGGTAAGTGTTCCTAACACCAATTTCTTCCACTTTCCTTCCCTAATCACTAGAATCTAGGCCTAAAATCCTAAAATCAAAGTAGATATTAGGGGTTTTGGGTAGAGTTAGGGCTTATGGGATTTTGGGTAATTCAACCTCAATTTGGGCTCGGATTTCAAACAAATCATATATTTGAACTCGTGGGGGCATGGGTGATCGGGTTTTGGTCCAAGCCTCGTGTTTGGACCAAGCGGGCCCGGGGTCGAATTTTGGTATTTTCTGAAGAATGCTAGGAAATGGATAATTAGGCTATGGGATCGATTTATTGAGTCATTATTGATATACTTAATTTAATTATGTCTAGATATTATTGTTCCGGAGTTGAATTTAAAAGGAAAGGCGGTGTTAGAGGCTTGATTGCTATTTTTGGACCCGAGGTAAGTGTCTTGCCTAACTTTGGTGAGGGAATAGGTATTGTATGCTATGTGTTAAGTGTTTATCATGTTCAATGCATAGGTGAGGTGACGAGTACCTATGCATTGTGTGTCAAGAATGCTGTGAGTCTATTTTCGATAAAAGCCTAAATATTACTTCCATGTTCGTTATATTATGCAATTGTCTCTACTTGGAAGTTGATTAATGTTGAAAACTCTGGTTGATGAACTCATGATGTATTGGTTCGATTGAGAACCCAATTGTAAAGGATATATTTTAAATGATTGGTTATAGCTGAGACCCTGGCCGGGCAATCGTTACGATATTGACTGATACTTTCCCCTTGCCGGGTGATTTTGAATTGTATTTCCACTATGTTGTATTCCTTGCCATTGATATTGTCATTGTTTTGGTGAGGAAGAGTGTAAAAGCACGAAGGGTGATGTCGTGCCATATTTTATATTGTTATGCACGAGGGGACATTCCGTGCCATATTTTATATTGTTATGCACGAGGGGACATTCCGTGCCATATTTTATATTGTTATGCACGAGGGGACATATTGTGCCATATTTTATATTGTTATGCACGAGGGGACATTTCGTGCCGTGATTGTGATGTTTTATGCACGAGGGGACATTCTGTGCCATGCTTATGTTGTTTATGCACGAGGGGACATTCCGTGTCATATTTTATATTATTATGCCCGAGGGGACATGCCGTGCCGTATCTTCTCACTGTTTAATTTCTGTTGTCAATTCCCGTTACTATTTTTCGGATATTTTAGACTGTTGTTTCATTTCCATCATTTCAGTATTTGCTATCTCTTACCCCCAACATGTTCTTCCCCGTAATTGTATTCTTGTTTAGTTTCTACTATACTATTGAATTGCACAGGTACATTTTGTTGTCGTGTACTAGCCTCGTCACTACTTCGCCGAGGTTAGGCTCGGCACTTACTCATTACATGGGGTCGGTTGTACTGATGCTACACTGCACATCTTAATGTTGGGAAAATCCCGCACTCAGACCCTGTGGACAGCGTTGAGGGAGTCTCCTTCAGTTCACCATAGAGGCTTCAAGGTATACCCGCTGGCGTTCGTGGGCCTTGGCGTCTCTCCTATCTCTAGTTCTTCATTTCTGTCTTGTTTTTCCTCTAGTTTTCAGAGACAGTCATGTATTTCCTTCCGGACTTTGTATTTAGCACTCCTATAGACAGTTTGGAGTTTGTGACTCCGGGTTTTGGGAAATTATTGCGACGTTGTATCAAGTTGTCTCTACTTAGTATTGAAACTTTATTTATTTCCGCAGCTAAGTTGCGAACTGTTTTAGCTTATTCTGTTAATTCAATGTTATCGTGTTAGTTTAACTGTACACGTTGGCTTGTCTAGCAGGTTCAACGTAAGACGCCATCATGGCCCGATGGTGGGATTTTTGGGGCGTGACAAGTTGGTATCAGAGCTCTAGGTTGCTTAGGTCTCACAACTCACAGACAACTTGGTAGAGTCTGAGGGATCAGTATGGAGACGTCCGTATTTATACCCCGGAGGCTGCAAAGTTCGGATGCCTCCACATTCCTTTTCATCTGTGTCATGTGATATGAATTCTAAGTACTGATTGAGTTTCTATTCTATTCTCTCGCAGATGGCAAGGTCGCGTGCTTTTTTGGTTCCGCTCAGCAACCCGACACTCCTGCTACAGCTCCTACGAGGGGTCGAGGTCGAGGTCGAGGACGAGGCCGTGCTAGAGGCTGAGGCCGGGGCCGGGCTCAGCCTAGAGCAGCAGCCCCAGTAGAGGACCCTCAGGTCGAGTCTGATGAGGAGGTCCCAGTTCCAGCAGTCCCAGTTGGACCAGCTCAGGTCCCAGAGGGGTTNCCCCAGTGGAGGACCCTCAGGTCGAGTCTGACGAGGAGGTCCCAGTTCCGGCAGTCCCAGTTGGACCAGCTCAGGTCCCAGAGGGGTTCATAGCTACCCCAGTGCTTCAGGACGCTCTTGTCCATCTAGTCAGACTCATGGAGAATGTAGCACAGGCGGGTCTTCTTCCTACTGCACCAGCCGTCTCTCAGGCTGGGGGAGGTACCCAGACTCCTGCCACTCGCACGCCAGAGCAGCTAGCTCCACAGTTTCAGACTCCGGCACCTCAGCCAGCCGGAGTAGCTCAGCCGGGTATTGCAGCACCGGTAGCAGAGGGAGCAGCTATGTCAGCAGATGCTTTGTGGAGACTGGACAGGTTCACTAAGTTATTCACTGTTACTTTTACTGGTTCACCATCAGAGGATCCCCAGGATTATTTGGACAGCTGCCATGAGGTTCTTCGGAACATGGGCATAGTGGAGTCCAACGGAGTTGACTTCGCTACTTTTCGATTATCTGGCGCATCCAAGAGTTGGTGGAGAGACTATTGCTTAGCCAGACCAGCTGGGTCTGCACCTTTGACTTGGACTCAGTTCTCAGAGGTAATTTTGGGGAAGTTCCTTCCCATTCCTGAGAGAGAGGACCTTCGGAGGCAGTTTGAGCGTCTCCAGCAGGGATCTATGACAGTCATCCAGTACGAGCGAGATTCATCACTCTAGCCCGACATGCTCTTATGATACTTCCCACTGATCGGGAGAGGGTTCAGAGATTTATTGAGAGGTTGGCCCAGCCTATCAGACTTCAAATGGCTAGAGAGTCAGGTATTGATATTTCGTTCCAGGATGCGGCTAATGTGGCTAGGAGGATTGAGATTATTATGTCGCAGGGTGGTGGTAAGGGGGCTGACAAGAGGCCCCGTCATTTCAGTCGTTTCAGTGGAGCCTCATCTGGGGGCAAGGATTCTTCAGGCAGAGGTCATCCTCCCAGACCCTATCAGTCGGCACTTCAGGTAGCTCACAGTGCACTGCCAGCTCCTATTGGTGCACTACCAGCACCTATCAGTGCACCGCTGCTTTAGAATTTTCACGGTGGTTATCAGGGTCGACAGGGCCAAATCCAGAGTCAGCAGCCACATCAGTAGAGGCGGGCATATTTCCAGGTTTTTGCCCTGAGGTTTTGGTGGGTCTCAGTATCAGGGTTCCCGTGCCATGGTTCCCGCATCAGGTGCACCCCACCCCCTCAGTTAGCTAGGGGTGGCGGTCGGGGTGCCAGAGGTAGAGGTCAGACTCAGAGAGGTGGAGGACATGCCAGGAGAGGTAGAGGTCATGCTGCAGTAGGTCGACCCAGAGATGATCAGATTGGAGGGGCTCAGCCCCGGTGCTATGCTTTTCCTGCCAGGCCTGATGCCGAGGCTTCTAATGCAGTTATTACAGGTACAATTTCAGTTTGCAGCTGAGAGGCTTCGTTGTTATTTGATCCGGGTTCTACATTCTCCTATGTGTATTCATATTTCGCCCCTTATTTGAATATGCGCCGTGATTCCTTGAGTACTGCTGTGCATGTTTCTACACCGATGGGTGATTCTATAGTGGTAGATCGAGTTTACCATGCTTGCTTAGCAGTCATGGGTGGTCTGGAGACTCAGGTTGATCTTTTGATTTTGGATATGGTTAACTTCGATGTTATATTGGGGATGGATTGGTTATCCCCCTATTATGTTATTCTGGACTGTCATGCCAAGACAGTGACCTTGGCTTTGCTAGAGGTGCCTCGTTTGGAGTGGAAGGGAACTCCTAGTCATTCTTCTGGTAGAGTTATTTCTTATATGAAGGCTCGGCGCATGGTCGGGAAGGGTTGTTTGGCCTATCTGGCCTATGTTCGTGACTCTACCGTCGAGGTTCCTTCCCTGGAGTCGGTGCCCGTGGTTCGTGAGTTTCCAGAAGTTTTCCCTGCTGACCTGCCGGGTATGCTACCCGACAAGGATATTGATTTTTGTATTGAGTTAGCTCAGGGCACCCAGCCTATTTTTATTCCGCCGTATCGTATGGCCCAGCCAAAGTTGAAAGAGTTGAAAGATCAGTTGTAGGATTTGTTGGATAAAGGCTTCATTAGGCCTAGTGTCTCTCCTTGGGGTGCTCCGATATTGTTTGTCAAGAAGAATGATGGCTCGACGAGGATGTGTATTGACTACCGGCAGTTGAATAAGGTTACTATTAAGAACAAGTATCCTTTGCCGAAATACGTCCGTAGTCCCAAAGTAAATATGCAGTGCTGGGGGATCTCCCAGAATATGTCTGTAGCACCAAAGTCAATATGCAGCACAATATAAAATGACAGGTATGGCATCGAGTTATACAGATTAGACTAAACAAAGATAAGGAGAAATAGGGATCGAACTAAGAATGTCACACAGAATGTCAAATAGGCAGTTAAAACACGTAATCATGCTTCCCTAATCTAAACTAAGCAATTAAACATAATAGTGAAGTTTAATAAGGAAAAAAAACAGTTTATGACTTAGAAAGGAAAAATGAGATTTTTGCAATAATAGCATGTGTACGTACTCGTCACCTCACGTACACGATGCCCACACATCAATTAATATCAAACATCCTATGGGGAAGTTCCCCAACACAAGGTTAGGCAAGCCACTTACATCGAACCGCTCAAATGAACCCAATATCACGGTCTTGCCACGAGTATGCAACTCTGAATGGCCCAAATTTAATCAAATCAATTGCATAAAGTAAATAATACTACAAGTACTTTAGCAAATTATTTCGAAGCTAAGGAATAAAAATAGGAAAAGCACCCACAAAGTCTTCTCGGAATCGGGTAAAAGTTACCAATCTAGAAAACCCATTCACTCACGAGTTCATTCGTCCAAATATTGTCCCATTTCGACGCCTAGAACTCGATCAAAACCCAAAAATTCAATTAGGGAAATTTTCCCCCAAATTCCCACTTTTTCACTCAAATCCTTGATTAAATGAGGAAAATTGCTATAGATTAATAAAATATACACAAATTAGAGTCAAGAATTGTTACCCACTGATTTCCTCTTCAAAAACCTTGCAAAATCGCCTTCTCCCGAGATAATATTTGAATTGGTGAGAAATGAGGAATGAACCCTCGAGGATGCCTCTTGAACCCAACAATTTCTGCACCTGCGGTCCCGCACCTACGGACAGACCCATCGCAGGTGCGAAGTTCACTAATTGGGTTGGGTCTGCACCTAAGAACCCTAGGCCACTTCTGCGGACAACTAGCCGCACCTGCGAACACAGCTTGACAAGCGCATTTCTGCATCTGCGAACTCCCACACGCACCTGGAGTAAGTCCAAATTTTCTCCCGTTAAGCACCCGAAACACACCCGAGGTTCCCGGGACCTTAACCAACTTTCACCGAAAATCGCCAAAAATCCAACTTTCGTCAATTCAAGCCTAAATCTACTACAGACCTCCAAAAAACATTTTGAACGCACTCCTAACCCCAAAATCACTCAACGAAGCTAACGGAGTTGACATAATTCCATTCCGGGTCCGTCTTCACACAGTTCCGACTATGGTCCAAATTCTAAGGCTTAAACTCACAACTAGGGACTAAGTGTCCCAAAACTCTCCAAATTCCGAAACCAGTCACTCCGGCAAGTCCCAATAGAAGGAAAAAACGTGGGGAAAGAAGTAATTAGGGGATCAGGACTCTAACAATCGTTCGTCCTTGAACGAGTATAAAGACATACCTGAAGCTGTGAAAAGATGAGGGTACTTGATGCGCATATCCAGCTCGGACTCCCAAGTCTCCTCCTCGACCGGATGAACCCTGCACTGGACCTTCACTGAAGCAATATTCTTTGACCTGAGCTTCCGGACTTGCCTGTCCAAAATGGCTACTGGCTCGTCAACATAAGATATATCCTTGTCCAACTGGACAGAGCTGAAATCCAATACATGAGTCGGATCACTATGATACTTCCGGAGCATAGACACATGGAATACCGGATGAACTCATGCTAGGCTGGGAGGCAAGGCAAGCTCATAAGCAACCTCTCCAACGCGCCGCAATATCTCAAATGGACCAATGAACCTCGGGCTCAGCTTGCCCTTCATCCCGAACCTCATGACGCCTTTCATAGGTGATACCCGAAGCAAGACCTGCTCACAAACCATAAATTCCAAATCACGAACCTTCCGGTCCGCATAACTCTTCTACCTGGACTGGGCGAAGTCTCTCCTGAATCACTGTCACGACCCCGAAATACCCTGTCATGATGGCGCCTATCGTGAAATCAGGCAAGCCACATATTTCATTTGTTAACAGATATTTTCAGAAAATCCATTATATTTGCAGCAAAAATCTCATATTTATAAAGCATTTAAGAGTTTAATCATCATTGAAAACATAAGTAAGAGAAAACCCAAACCAAGATCTAGTGTCACCGAGTCATGATCTACACATCGAATGTCAAAATACAATACCGCCATAAAGTTATCTGAAATAAATAAATATGACAGGTAGATACAGAAGGAGATAATCGAAGTTGTGATCGCTAGCTGCTATCTCGATGCCCCCAAAGGAACTCTGACAGCCACTCAGCAACCACTATCGGGTCCTGATGTACCTGGATCTGCACACAAGGTGCAGGGCGTAACATGAGTACACCAACTCAGAAGTAACGAACCCAAACGACGGGCTGAGAGGTAGTGACGGTCTGAACCTCAATAATTATAATGAAAACAATACACAGAATTTAGGCATGCTCACAATTTAAATAGATAATGAAAACAGAATATGACCGAGATGATAAGTAACCCAGGTATATCTCAGTACCCTACATGCCAATGTATCAACAGTGTGGGAAGGCACGTAGTGCTCATAACTCTCACACAAAAGTCCACTCAGTACTGTATATGGCTCTCAGGCCCAGGGAAAGTCCATCCCGGAATATGCATAAACACCGGTGACCGTAGTCACTTAATACTGAAGAAAAGGCCAATCCAGCCCCCACGAAGAAGATCCATCTCTGGAATACAACACTCAGACAAGATCCATGTCCACGGACGATCCATGTCCAGGAAAGTTCCATCCCTCAATATCAATGTGCTCATTGTGGGTGTAAAGACTCCAGAGGGGATACTATTGTCCTAAGCGTTATATCAAGACAACAAAGGCATGATCAGAGTATCGCTGCGGTGTGCAGTCCGGTCTCATAACTGTCTCAATAACAGGCTCCCGGCCTCATTCAGTCATTAGTCTCCAGTCTCGCTCACATGGGCTCACAGATGCATGAACTAGCCCGAAACAATGATAAATATATATAAAATCAATGATTACCAATACTGAGGCATGAAATGATACGATATGAATGGACTGAGTATACAAAATCAATTAAACACATAAGGAGACAGCAATGTACGACCACTCGGGTCTCAGCATTTTCGGCGTGAAGCCCTAGCATTTGACTTAGCATGATTTCTAGCATGTTCACATTAACCACGTCAATAAAAGTACGGATATAAGACCACAAATCACTCGGTGTATGCCCGCACACCCATTACTTGGCATGTGAGTCACCTAAATTATCATCATATAGCATATAGCTCGGGGTTTAGAACCCTCATAACCAAGTTTGGAAATGTGACTTACCTCAAAACCGGCTAAAATCCTAGCCCACAATTCCTTTGCCTCTAGACTTGACCTCCGATTTCTCCAAATCTAGCCAAAATTAGATTTATACCATTATTATATGCCAAGGAACGAAGCCCATTCGAAAATTATCAAAATTAAGCACAAATCCCGAAATTGGTCAAACCTGACCCCTGGGCCCACGACTCAGAATTCGATAAAAATTACATCACAAGAATCCTTATCCTCCCACGGATCCATACATACCAAGAACATTAGAATCGGACCTCAAATGGCCCTTCAAATCCCCACTAAAAGTCTCCAAATCATAAGCACTAATTCTCCAATTTTTAGGGTTCAAATCCCAAAAGTTTTAGGTATAATTAGCTAGAAATCAACATAGAATCAAGTATTGAATTCAAAAACTCTTACCTCCAAGTGTTTCCCTTCGATTCCCTCTTAAATCCCTCTCAAAAAGCTTCAAAGCCGTTCAAAAATGCTGAGTAATGGGCTAAAAATCACGAATACCTTTATTTAAACATTATGCCCAAGCATTTTTCCTTAATCGCGATCGCGAAAAGACCCTCGCGATCGCGAAGAACAACTTTGCTGGTTCCTGAAATAACACTACACGAACGCGCCCCTCATCATGCGAACACGATCCGCTGCCCCTCACTCCTACGCGATCACGGACCACTTACCGCGTTCGTAATGAACAAACGCGTGGCCCCAGCTTCGGTCCACTTAACTTTACGCGAACGCGACCTAAATCCCACACGTTCGCGATGCCACACCAAATCAAACATCGTGTTCACAGACCCTATTGCACGAATGCGAAGAACAAACTTGACTGCCTCCATGAATGCTCTACGCGATCGCGAGCCTCCTCACACGATCGCGAAGAAGAAACCTATGCAACAGAACAAAAGAAAAATCTACAACTCTCAAAGCCACGAACTTGGTCCGATAACCTCCCGAAACTTACCCGAGGCCCTTCGGAACTCGACAAAACATGCCAACACATCCCATAACCTCACTCAAACTAAGTCGAGCCTTTGAAACCCTCGAAACAATGTCAAAACACCAACTCCACCTCTGATTCAAGCCTAAGAACTTAGAAACTTCTAAATTTTGCCAAAGATTCCGAAACCACCCAAAACACGTCCAATTAACCTGAAAATTTGCACACACATCCAAAATGATATTACGAACCTGTTTCAACTTTCGGAATTCCATTTCGACACTGATAGCCTATTTTCCACTGCCGACCAAAAATTGACAAAAACTCAATTTCGCCATTTCAAGCCTAATTCTACTCCGGACATCAAAACTATATTCCGATCACACTCCTAAGTCTCAAATCACACAACGAAGCTATCTGGGCTATAAAATTCACATGCCGAGGTTGCTTACCTAATAGTCAACTTTCGATTGACTTTTCTAACCATAAGGCCAACTTAAGAGACTAAGTATCTCTTTTCTCACCACGGCCACTCCGAAACCGAACCAAGCGATCCAATACGACATAATTAGGTTAAATAACACATGAAAAAGCCGAAAAAGGGGAAATGTGGCTAATCTCACAAAACGACAGGCCGGGTCGTTACGTTCTCCCCCTCTTAAACAAATGTTCGTCCTCAAACGGGTCTAGAAACATACCTGGAGTCTCAAATATGTGAGAATATATGCTCCGCGTCTCCCGCTCAGTTTCCCAGGTGGCCTCCTCCACCGAATGTCCTCTCCACTGTACCTTCACTGAAGCTATATCTTTAGACCTCAAGCTTCTGACCTGACGACCCAAAATAGCCATTAGCTCTACCTCATAAGACATATCACGATCTAGCTGAACTTAGTTGAAGTCCAAGACATGAGGCAGGTCACCAGTATACTTTCGAATCATGGAAACATGGAATACCGAATGGACACTCGATAATCTGGGTGGCAAAGCAAGTCTATAAGCCACCTCTCCAACCCTCTGAAGCACCTCAAAAGGCCCAATGGACCGGGGACTCAACTTGCCCCTCTTCCCGAACCCCATAACACCCTTTATGGGTGACACCTTCAGTAGCACCTTCTCCCCAACCCTGAAAGACACATTCCGGACCTTCCGGTCCGCATAACTCTTCTGCCTAGACTGCTCCGTGCGAAGCCGCTCCTGATTCAACTTCACCTTATCCAACCACATCCTGTACCAAGTCCGTGCCCAATAGCCTAGCCTCACCCGGCTCAAACCAACCAATCGGAGATCTATACCTCCTACCATATAAAGCCTCGTACGGAGCCATCTGAATAATCGACTGATAACTATTATTATAAGCAAACTCCGCGAGTGGCAGAAATTGGTCCCATGAACCCCCGAAATCAATGACACAAGCAGGCAACATGTCCTCCAAAATCTGAATAGTGCACTCTGACTGCCCGTCAGTCTGAGGATGAAATGATGTGCTCAACTTGACCTGATACCCAACTCTCTCTGCACGGCCCTCCTAAGATGAGATGTGAACTGAGTTCCTCTATCAGAAATGATAGAAACTAGGACACCATGCAACCGGAAAATCTCCCTGATATAAATATCAGCTAACCGCTCCGAAGAATAAGTACTACCAATAGGAATGAAGTGTCGGACTTGGTCAACCAATCCACAATGACCCATATAACATCGAACCTCCTCGAAGTCTGTGGGAGCCCAACTACAAAGTCCATGGTGATCCGCTCCCACTTCCACTCCGGAATATCCAACCTTTGATGCAACACACCTGGCCTTTGGTGATCATACTTGACCTGTTGACAGTTGAGACACCGAGCTGCAAACTCAGCAATATCCTTCTTCATCTGCCTCCACCAGTAATGCTATCTCATATCCCGAAACATCTTTGCGGTACCCGGATGGTTGGAATACCGTGAGTTATGGGCCTCTACTAGAATCAACTCTCGAAGCCCATCCACATTGGGCACATAGATCCGACCCAGAATCCTCATAAACCCATCATCACCAATAACTACATCCCTAGCATCACCTCGTTGGACCCTGTCCTGAAGAACGAGCAAGTGTGGGTCATCATACTGGTGGTCTCTGATCCGGTCATAAAGAGAAGATCTGGAAGCTACAAAAGCCAATACTCAGCGGGGCTCTGATACATCCAATCTCACCAACTGTCTTGCCAAGGCCTGAATATTAAGTGCCATTGGTTGCACTCCTGCATGAAGATATGCTAGACTCTCCAAACTGTCTGCTCTATGACTCAAGGCATCAACCACTACATTGGCCTTCCCCGGATGGTATAGAATAGTGATGTCATAGTCCTTGAGAATCTCTAACCATCTCCTTTGACGCAAATTCAAATCCTTCTTTTTAAACAGATGTTGCAGACTACGGTGATCAATAAGAACCTCATAATGCACCCCGTACAAATAATGACGCCAGATCTTCAAGGCGTTGACAATGGCTGCTAGCTCGAGATCATGCACTGGGTAATTCTTCTAATGAGTCTTCAACTGGCGCGAGGTGTAGGAAATCACCCTACCCTCCTACGTCAATACACAACCAATTCCTATCCTCGAGGCATCACAATATACGGTATAAGAACCTAAGCTGATGGCAGTACTAACATTGGAGTTGTGGTCAAAGAAGCCTTGAGCTTCTTAAAGCTCTCCTCACACTCGTCCGACCACCTAAACGGAGCACCCTTCTGGGTTAATTTGGTCAAGGGCGAAGCAACAGAAGAAAACCCCTCCATAAAGCGAGGGTAATATCCCGCCAAACCAAGGAAGCTCCTAATCTCTATAGCTGAGGACGGTCTGGGCCAACTCTGCACCGCCTCTATCTTCTTCGGATCAACCTGAATATCCTCACTAGACACCACGTGCCCTAAGAAAGCTATTGAGCCAAGACAAAACTTACACTTGGAGAACTTTGCATAAAGTTTCTCCTCCCTCAATCTCTGCAAAACAACTCCCAAATGCTAAGCATGCTCATCCTGACTACAGAATATACTAGGATGTCATCAAGGAACACAATAACAAAACAATCCAAGTACGGCAGATACACGCTATTCATCAAATGCATGAATGCTGTTGAGGCATTGATCAGCCCAAAAGACATCACCATAAACTCATAGTGACCATAACGAGTCCTGAAAGTTGTCTTGGGAATATCAAAATTTCAAATCTTTAGCTGATGATACCCGGATCTCAAATCAATCTTAGAGAACAGTATGGCTCCCTGAAGTGGGTCAAATAAATCATCAATACGAGGAAAGGAATACTTATTCTTGGCTGTAACCTTGTTCAACTTCCTGTAGTCAATACACATTCTCATAGAACCATCTTTCTTCTTTAAAAGCAACACTGGCGCACCCCAAGGTGACACACTAGGCCGAATGAACCCCTTATCTAGGAGTTCCTGAAGCTGCTCTTTCAATTCCTTCAACTCCTCCAGCGCCATACGATACGGAGGATTAGAAATGGGCTGAGTTCCCGGTACCAAATTAATACAAAAATTAATATCCCTGTAGGTAGCATGCCTGGCAGGTCAGGAGGAAACATGTCCAGAAAATCACGGACCACAAGAACAGAATCAATAGTGGGAGTCTCAACACTGACATCCCTCACAAAATCCAAATATGATAAACACCCTTTTTCTACCATACGCTGAGCCTTCAAATAAGAAATCACCCTACTAGGCACATACTCAACAGAACCTCTCCACTCAACTCTCGAAAATCGTGGCATTGTTAAGGTCACGGTCTTAGCGTGACAATCATGAATAGCATGACACGGAGATATCGAATCCATGCCTAATATCATGTCAAAGTCAACCATGCTAAGAAATAACAGATCCACTCGGGTCTCCAGAACCCCAATAGATATCACACACGACATGTACACTCGGTCCACAATAATTACAATCACCTTCACCTTATCCACAGCATACTGGACCAAATATGTTCCCAACAATCGGGCCTCGCCCGGCTCAAACCATCCCACTAGGGACCGATACCACCTACCATACAAATCCTCATACGGTGCCATCTGAATGCTGGACCGGTAACTGTTGTTGTATGCAAACTCTGCAAGTTGCAAGTATTGGTCCCATGACCCTCCGAACTCCATCACACAGGCGCGAAGCATATCCTCACGAATATGAATCGTGCGCTCAGACTGCCCGTCCGTATGAGGGTGAAAGGTTCTGATTAGCTCCACGCTAGTACCCAAATCCTGTTGTACGTCTCTCCAGAACTGTGATGTGAACTGAGTACCTCTGTCTGAAATGATAGATACTAGAATACCGTGAAGGCGGACGATCTCTCTAATATAAATCTCAGCCATCGCTCTGAAAAATAAGTGGTCAACACTGGAATAAAATGAGTTGACTTTGTCAGGCAATCCACAATCACCCAAATAGCATCGAACTTTCTCAAAGTCTGTGGAAGTTCGACTACAAAGTCCATGGTGATCCATTCCCACTTCCACTCGGGGATCTCTAACCTCTGAAGTAATCCACCCGGCCTCTAGTGCTCATATTTGACCTGCTGACAGTTGAGACACTTGGCCACAAACCCCACTATATCCTTCTTCATCCTTCTCTACCAATAGTGTTGTCTCAAATCCTGGTACATCTTCACGGCACCCAGCTGAATAGAGTAGCGCGAGCTATGGGCCTCATCCAGAATCATCACCCGAAGCCCATCTATATGGGGCACACAGATTCGGCCCTACATCCTCATCACACCATGATCACCGACAGTCACATCCTTGGTATCACCTCGCCGAACCCTGTCCTGAAGAACTAGAAGGTGGGGGTCATCATACTGGCACTCTNGTGGAAGTCCAACTACAAAGTCCATGGTGATCCATTCCCACTTCCACTCGGGGATCTCTAACCTCTGAAGTAATCCACCCGGCCTCTAGTGCTCATATTTGACCTGCTGACAGTTGAGACACTTGGCCACAAACCCCACTATATCCTTCTTCATCCTTCTCTACCAATAGTGTTGTCTCAAATCCTGGTACATCTTCACGGCACCCAGCTGAATAGAGTAGCGCGAGCTATGGGCCTCATCCAGAATCATCACCCGAAGCCCATCTATATGGGGCACACAGATTCGGCCCTACATCCTCATCACACCATGATCACCGACAGTCACATCCTTGGTATCACCTCGCCGAACCCTGTCCTGAAGAACTAGAAGGTGGGGGTCATCATACTGGCACTCTCTGACACGGTCATAAAAAGATGACCGAGCAACCACAGAAGCTAATACCCGGCTAGGCTATGAAATATCCATCTTCACGAACTGGCTGGCTAAGAACTGAACATCCAAGGCTAAAGGCCTCTCAGCTGCTGGAAGATTTGCCAAACTCTTTGCCCAGAGACTCAAGGCGTCGGCCACTACATTGGCCTTCCTCAAGTGGTATAGTATACTGATATTGTAGTCTTTAATTAGCTCCGACCACCTACGCTGATGCAAATGAAGGTCCTTCTGCTTTAACAAGTGCTGCAAACTCTGGTGATCAGTATAGATCTCACAAGGACCACCTTACAAATAATGACGCTGCATCTTTAGGTCGTGAACAATAGCTGCTACCTCGAGATCATGGATAGGATAATTCTTCTCATGAACCTTCAACTATCTAGACGCGTAGGAAATCATCGCACCGTGCTGCATCAATACCGCTCCAAGGCTAATCCTCGAGGCGTCACAATAGACAGTGTAGGACCCTGAACCTGTAGGCAATACTAATTTTGGAGCTGTAGTTAAAGTTGTCTTGAGTTTCTGAAAGCTCTCCTCACACTCCTTGGTCCACCTGGACGGAGCACCCTTCTAGGTCAGTCTGGTCATAGGTGATGCAATAGATGAAAATCCCTCTACAAAGCGACGGTAGTACCCATCCAAACCAAGGAAACTACGGATCTTCGTAGCTGATGACGGTCTAGGCAAACTCTGCATCGCCTCCACCTTCTTCAGATCTACCTTGATCCTATCACAAGACACTATGTGGCCCAAGAATACCACTGAATCAAGCTAGAGTTCACACTTAGAAAATTTTGCATACAATTTCTTCTCTCTCAAAGTCCATAGCACGATCCTTAGGTGCTGCTCATGATCTTCGTGAGACCGGGAATATACCAGGATGTCATCAATAAAAAAAATGAAGAATAAATCATGATAAGGCTGGAACACACTGTGCATCAAATACATAAAGGTTGCTGGGGCATTGGTCAGCCCAAATAACATGACAAGAAATTCATAATGACCATATCTGGTCCTGAAGGCAGTCTTCAGGATATCCGGCTCCCGAATCTTCAACTGATGATAGCCCGAACGCAAGTCAATCTTGGAAAACACTTTGGCACCCTGTAACTGATAAAATAAATCATCAATGTGAGGCAATGGATATCTGTTCTTTATTGTAACCTTGTTTAACTGCCGATAGTCAATATACATACTCATAGGACCATCTTTTTTCTTCACAAATAAGATCGGAGCACCCCAAGGTGATACACTAGGCCTGATGAATCCCTTATCAAGAAACTCCTGCAACTGCTCCTTCAACTAAGGAGGAGCCATACGATATGGAGGAATAGAAAGGGGCTGAGTGCCCGGCAACAAATCAATGCCGAAATCAATATCTCTGTTGGGCAGCATACCCGGAAGATCGGTGGGAAACACATCATGGAAATCCCTCACTACTGGAACTGACTCAAATGTAAGGGTGTCAATATCGACATCTCTCACGTAGGCCAAATACGCATCACACCCCTTCTTAACCATTCAATGAGCCTTAAGAAATGAAATGAGCATGTGGGGAGTATACTCTAAGGTACCTCTCCACTCTAATCTCGGCAAGCCTAGCATAGCCAGTGTCACAGTCTTAGCGTGACAATCAAGAATAGAATAATGGGCGACAACTAGTCCATGCCCAAGATAACATCAAAATCTATCATACTTAGTAATAAATAAGTGGCTCTGGTCTCAAAACAACTAAGAACAATCAAACACGACCAAATATATGCGGTCCACAACAAGAGAATCTCCCGCAGAAGTAGATACATAAATAGGGGAACTCAAAGAATCCCAAGATATCCCAAAATGTGGAGAAAAATAAGAAGACATGTATGAATACGTAGAGCCTGGGTCAAATAATACTGATGCATCCCTATGACAGATAGGGCATAGTACCTGGCCTGGACTCCCCCTCTAGGGAGACCTCGACCTCCCCGACCTCCACCTCAAGCTGAATGAGAAGGTTGAGTGGCAGCTGGGGCTGGAAGAATAGTCGGAGGACCCAGTAGAGCATGTAGAGGCTGATAAGTCTACGGAGGTGCACCCTCCCGGCTCTGGGGAAATCTCTAACCATGTGACGAGTGTCAACACACTCAACATAACCCCTCGGAGGACACGACGACTGAGACTGGCAGGGACTCAAAATAACCCCCGGAGGATACTTGCAGTGCATAATAGGGCTCCTGAGGTCTAGGAGGAGCTGGGGCACCGCTGGCTGCTGGAAGAGCTGAATAAACAGCGCAACTCACAAAACCCCTACCATAGAGTGTTACTGGTGCACGGGCTCCTGAAATAATGACCAGTCTCTCGAGACCTCTTGGCCTCTCTCTCCTCTCTATCCCGGGAAAACATGCCCTCCACCCTTCTGCCAATACTTACTGCATGCTGATAAGTGATATCCATCTCTAACACCCTTGACATACTGGTTTGAATACTGGGGATGGAGTCCCTCGATGAAGTGACGAACCCTCTCTTTGACTATGGAAACCAAGGCCGGTGCATGTCGAGCTAACTCACTAAAATGGACTGCATACTCTGTCACAGTCATAGCACCCTGGCGCAACTGCTCAAACTCTGCGCGCCAAGCATCCCTGAGGCTTTGAGGGACATAATCGCGCAAGAACATCTCTGAAAACTAAGTCCAAGCGAGTGAGGCTGCAGTATTCAGACTACTCAGCTCATAGGCACACCACCACTGATGTGCCACTCCCTTCACTCGTTTCCACAATCCTCATAATGTGGAGAATACAATAACACTTCTCAAGAAAACCCAGAGCATCATCTGAAGCTAGCCCGCTGAAAGCAGGTGGATGGTACTTCTTGTACCTCTCAAGTCTGAGCTGCTTTGCCTCAGAAGCAGCTACCCTGGTCTCATGCTGAACCGGAGCCATTGGGGGCATATTAATATACTCTAGGGCCTGATCAACATGGCCCCTCTGCTCAGGAGTGCGGGCTACAGGAGTTTGTGCCCCTCCCCCATCCTGAGATGTAACGGGAGCTATCAGAAGTAGTCCAGCATGAGCTAGAGTGCTGAACATGCTCATGAACTGAGCTAAACTCATGGAGGGCTGGAGCAGCAATAGGAATCTCCGGTGCTGGACCTCCAACTGGAGCTACTGGGGGCTCCTCTGTCACAGCTCTCGCAGGTGCTCGGGCTGCACTGTGTGGTCGTCCTCTACCACGACCCCGACCTCTGGAGGTTCTGGAAGGGCCAGTACGGGTCCTCACCATCTGTGAGAAAGAATAGAATAGAATTTTAGAATTTTGATGACAACAACTCGCACGACAAGGAAATCAAAAAAAATATGATTGTTGTTAACAATTATATAGCCTCCCGAAGTTAACTACGGACGTCTCCGCACCGATCCGTAAGACTCTATTAAACCAGCTTATGACTAGCGACTCTTATGAACCTAGGGCTCTGATACCAATTTGTCACGTCCCAATTTAGCCCTCTGAAAGTTGTCCTCACGGCACCTAGTCTTTACGACTAGGTAAGCCTAATATTAAAGAAAACTTAAAGAAAACACAATAGTAAAAGGGGTAAAACAGCATACTGTGAATAAAAAAAGCACTGCCCCTCGTCATATACAAAATAATCCCCCAATGACCCGGAATGTCACTAAGTAACAAGCCTCTATAATCTATTGTAGCTCTAAATAAAGTCTGAAGATACATAAAAAGACTCTAGACCAGGGAGTAGAAGGGGACTCTAAGGATTCTGCGGACGTGACAGAAGTACCTTAAAGTCTCCTGGAAATCAGCAACACGTACTATCCTCGAGGCTGATAGCACATACCTAGATCTACACACGAAAAACATGTGCAGGAAAGGGAGTGAGTACACCAGAATGGTACCCAGTATGTGCAACGCCTAACCTCAGTCGAGTAGTGACAAGGTCAGGTCAAGGACCTACTGAAGTAAATATAATAAATTACACAATAAGATATATATATATATTTACAGTAACACGATTAAATAAATTCACAAAATTTACAGTTATGGGAGTCCTCGGCTCAGAACAAGGTAAACACAATAGGGAATCTCTCGGGATACCGCTCCGTAGTTCCGAATGATTATGCAGTACAGGGGGATCTCCTAGAATACGTCTGTAGTCCTAAAATAAATATACAAGGCAGGGGGATCTCCTGGAATACGTCTGTAGTCCCAAAGTAAATATGCAGTGCTGGGGGATGTCTCATAATATGTCTGTAGTCCCAAAGTAAATATGCAGTGCTGGGGGATCTCCCGGAATACATCCGAAGTCTCAAAATAAATATGCAGCGCAATATAAAATGACAGGTATGGCATCGAGTTATACATATTAGACTAAACACAGATAAGGGGAAATAGGGATCGAACTAAGCATGACACAGAGAATGTGTCAAATAAGCAATTAAAACACGTAAGTATGCTTCCCTAATCTAAACTAAGCAATTAAACATAATAGTGTAGTTTAATAATGGAAAAAAATAGTTTATGACTTAGAAAGGAAAAACGGGATTTTTGCAATAATAGCCAGTGTACGTACTCTTCACCTTACGTACACGGCGCCACACATCAATTATTATCAAGCATCCTATGGTGAAGTTCCCCAACACAAAATTAGGCAAGCCACTTTCCTCGAACCGCTCAAATCAACCCGATATGACGTGCTTGCCACGAGTATCCAACTCCGAATGCCCCCAATCTAATCAAATCAATTGCATAATGTAAATAATACTACAAGTAACTACTTTTGCAAATGATTTCGAATCTAAGAAATGAAAATAGGAAAAGCGCCCAAAAGATCTCCCCGGGCCAACGACTCGGAATCGAGTAAAAGTTACAAATCTAGAACACCCATTCACTCACGAGTTCATTCGTCCAAAAATTATCCCATTCCGACGCCTGGAACTCGATCAAAACCCAAAAATTCAATTGGGAAACTTCTCCCCCAAATTCTCACTTTTTCACTCAAATCCCTTGATTAAACGAGGAAAATAGATTAATGAAATATACACGAATTAGAGTCAAGAATTTTTATTCACTGATTTCCTCTTCAAAAACCGTGCAAAATCGCCTCCTCCCGAGCTAAAATTCGAATTGGTGAGAAATGAGGAATGAACCCTCGAGGCTGCTTCTTGAAACCAGCGATTTCTGCACCTGCGGTCCCGCACCTACGGACAGACCCATCTCAGGTGTGAAGTTCACTAATTGGGCTGGGTCCGCACCTGCGACCACTGGGCCGCTCTTGCGGATGACTAGCCGCACCTGCGAGCCCAGCTTGACAAGCCCATCTCCGCATCTGCGAACTCCCCACGCGCACCTGCTAGTCCGCACCTACGGACTCCCCTCTGCAGGTGCGAAACACTAAAAACAACAATGCACCAGATTTTTTCTATGTCCAAATTTCCTCTCGTTAAACATCTGAAACACATCTGAGGCCCTCTGGACCAGAACCAAACCTACCAACCAATACTATAACACCATACAAACTTAGTTGAGCCTTCAAACCACATCAAACAACACAAAAAACATGAATTGAGCATGGATTCAAGCCTAATAACCTAGAATGTTCCAATTTCCACAAACGACTCTGAAACACATCAAACTTTGTTCGAATGACCTCAAATTTTACACACATGTCACAAATGAACGAACCTGTAGCTACTTCCAAAATTCCATTCTGAGCTCGATATCAAAATTTTCACTATCGACTGAAATCGATGAAAATCCAAGTTTCTCAAATTCAAGCCTAAATCTACTACAGACCTCCAAAACACATTCCGGACGCGCTCTTAACCTCAAAATCACTCAACAGAGCTAACGGAGTCGACATAATTCCATTCCGGGTCCGTCTTCACACAGTTCTGACTACGGTCCAAATTCTAAGGCTTTAACTCACAACTAGGGATTCAGTGTCCCAAAACTCTCCGAATTCCAAAACCAATCAATCCGGCAAGTCCCAATAGCAGAAACAAATGAGGGGAAAATAGTTATTAGGGGATCGGGACTCTAACTCTCAAAATGACCAAACGGGTCGTGACATATAACCCAAAACCCGGTGTCACAAGAGCATGAGCATTTACTAAGGAGTACAATAATAATACAACATCTGTCTAGAATGTAAACGAGACAGGAAAAAATAAATAGTACGATTGAGACTCTGGACTGTGATGCGTAGCTTGGAATGCAGCTCACGTAAAGTCTCCTCAACAGTTGCGCCTACGCACCAAGATGATCACCAAATGAACATGTTAGATCCTGCACATTTAGTGCAGAAGTGCACCACGAGTACATAAATCAACGTGTACCCAATAAGTATCAAGTCTAACACCGGAGAAGTAGTGACGAGGGGTCGATATCGACACTTACTAGTGGTCCAATAAATCAACATGGTAAATCATAAACATATAAGAAACACAATAGTAGTAGTGAGCTGAAACAGTAATTAATACAATCTTCCAAAATTTCTTTCTAACGATATCAATTTCTTAATCTCGTATTCTATCACAACAACTAAGAAATATCAAGTGTCAATAACAAACGTATAAAAAATTACCATATATAATGCAAGGTATCAATGGAGGGAAAATCTCGCGAATATTTGGATTGCTAGCGACATGACACGATCATGCCGAGGTAGTACGATCAGATCTCAGAAAGAGTATGATATTGCCAAGGGCGATCGGCCCGATCCTATCATATTGTGTACACTGCCGAGGGTCCAGTGGCACGAAGCATAGATGCATCTATTATACTGTCGAGGCGAATGACCAGCTCCCATGAGAGCTTGGTACATAATTCTACCGAGGCGTTCGGTCTCCACAAGAAAGGAAAAGAATTCTCGAATTATGAGGCGCGGGTTACGGTACAAAATATGAATACAAGGTGAGTATAACCTTTATCATTTCTGAAATACCTTTCCAACAACTCAAGGCAATAAGGCTCGGCCTAATATATATGTATATATTTCCAACTCAAATTCAATTATATTTTCAATTAATTAAGCGAGCAGAATAATTTAAATATTTCAAGTATTACATGGTAAAGTCCTAAGTCTACCCAGACATAAACATGCTTTATCTACGTACGGACTCTCGTCACCTCATGTGTGTGTAGCAGCATCACATAACAATTATACCAAGTAGGGGTAGTTTCCCCCTCACAAAATTAGAGAGGAGACTTACCTTCCTCCGAAGTTCCATAACCGGCTCCAATGCCTCTCTAACAACTCAACTCAAAGCCAAACGTTCTGAAACTAGTCAAACGTGTAAATCAATCAAAATATACTCCAATGCTTACAATTTAACCATTTATAATGATTCCCAACTCCGCTCGAAAAGTCGATAAAGTCAACCCTCGGGATTACGTGCCTAGATTCAAAAACATTTTTAAGATAAACAATACCCATAATATTACGAACTCAAATATATAATTTATTCTCAATTCCATTTCCAATTTCGTGGTCAAAAATCCAAAATATAAAATTTTAGGTTTCTTTCAAAATCCTGCAATTTCTACTAATTTCCATGTTAAAATCCCATATGTGCTCATGAAATATAATCAAAAGTGGTTTAGAAAAAATTACCCCAGGAGGTGGATGAAATAGCTCTTAAAAATTTCCCCAAAGTCGGCTGCAAGAGAGAAAAATGAGATGAAATGAGCAAATCCTGCATTGGCTAGCATATATATTCTGCCTAGTCGATTTTCCGCACCTGCGGAACTCCTTGTGAACCTGCAAGCCAGCTTCTGCGAGAACAATCTTGCTCCTACAGAAGTCAACTGTCAGCAGCCCATCGCACCTATGAAAATTCTTCTGTGCTTGTGCAATCGCCAGTGCGACACTGCCTCCTGCATCGGCGCATTTCCCTGCACCTGCACCACTAGCCTTGCCTCTGCGCACACACAACTATGCTGCTCTCCAAACAATATCCAAATTGCGAATCAACGATAAAAATCCTTGTTTAAACTTTCAAACTTTTAAACTTCGACGAATGCGTCTGAATTCTATCAAAACATTCAGGACAGACGACAAACTTTATGTACAAGTCAAAAATCACGATACGAACTTATTCCAAGGCTCGGAACCCCAAACTGACATTGATAACACCAAAGCCTACTTCAAACCAAACTTAGAAAATTCTTAAACCTTCAAAAATCCAACCCTCCATAATAAGCGCTGAAATGCTTCCGGACCACCTGATACTCAATGTGAACATACGCCCAAGTTCGAAATCACCATACTAACCTATTGGAATCTTCAAATCCTGATTCTGAGGCTGTTTACTCAAAAGTCAAACCCTGGTAAACTCTTCCTACTTAAAGCTTCTGAATTTACAATTTTCTTTCCAAATCAGTTCTACGCTTCCCGAAATTAAATTCCGACTATGCATACAAGTCATAATGCATTATGTGAAGCTACTCAAGTCCTCAAACCGCCGAACGACGCGCTAGATCTCGAAAAATCGATCGGGTCGTTACATTCTCCCTCACTTAAATATATGTTCGTCCTCGAATGTGCTAATAACTACTCCGGAGTTGCCCCAAAATCATTGTTTAACACCTTGTGCAACTACCCGTGCCACCACAACCTAGTTGAAGACATTAACTTGAGCCATACTGAAGATCCTCCCTTTTATTTAGTCAATAAGCCTTAAAACCAAAGTCCAACCTCCGAATTTCTCTACAAAACCTGATTCTAACACATGAACACCGCATCAATCACTACACCATGTACCAAAACATGATCATGCACCCATGCTGACATCACATAACGCACCGCATAACATATTTGCCCAAGGCAACCTCATCCAAGCAATTTCACTGACCCGAAGCCCGTAGTATACCTCATAACACATATAAGCCCTCTTCCAACTATCGCAATATTTCCCCGACATAAGAGATATGTAGAACTCATAACCACCTGTCGAATCAACAAATCATGGAGTCTCTCCTCCTGACGAGGACCATTACCCCATTTTGAACTGAATAACGGTGTTTTCTCTCTAATATACATTATATAAATCTGATTGCACTAATTACAGGTCCAATAAATCTCGTCTCACCCAGTATAAGATGCTTAGGCAATAAGCCACCTCAATCACTGAACAAGACCTCATATGACGCCATCAATGCGCTGATAAGCCACAACTTGAATATGATACACATGGAGGAACGAACTCTAGAAAAGAACTACCCAGCCCGCGTAACGAATAAAATGGTCGAACATATGCCATGAACTCTTCACAGAGAATTAGAAATAAAATGCACAAGGATAGATATTGGGAACCATACTCAACATCTCATTGTTGCGGCGTGCAACTTGATCCATATATAATACAATTGCGGCGTGCAACCCAATCCAAACAACATACCCGTGGTGGCGTGCCACCCTATCCACACATAACAGTAAATAAGGGATACATATCAAGTCGTGACACTCATACCTATGAAATACTTGAATATCGACTACAAGCACGCCAAGTGTGAAAATACAACCATGTGGAGACGAATCGCGCCATAGGCTACAAAACCCAAGCATGACTAAGGTGCAATAAATGACTGCATCTTGAGAGTCATCTACTCACATGATACCACAAGCTACACGGGATCACAACACATGTGTGAATAAGCAGGCTATCTTACAACCCACATGGCACAGTAGAGTTGTTACATGGAACAACTGACTATGGGAAATAACATCCAATGCCCGAAGGCTCCTCCGTAAGCAATGTTATGCCGAATAAACACATTTGTCCTGATGTAGAGCACACTTTCACATTAGACCCACCAACGGATCTCAATCTGATTCTTATCATACCATGCTAGTCTAATAACCTTTCAAGGGTCAGCAAGAACCCTATCCACGACACACAAGAACAACCATCAAATCTGGAACAAACTCACACAGTCCACAACCCAAGAAATATAATGCCTCTCAGGCATAAACTCTCACATTAGCTCTAGTACCAGAATCTCCATACATGGTTCCAAATATAACCACCAAGTGTCTAACATGCCACTCTTATGCAATTTCCCCGTGAAGTACGCTCCCACCACCTTCCGCGTATGTAGCAAAGTATGCACCTCAATACCACCAACCGTACTAATTCGGTAAAGCAATCAGGAATCCATAAATCAATACGCAAAGCCACTTACAAAAACTCCGCACTCAGATGACACTAAAGAAAATGCCAGCTTACTCTGAACATCTGAATTCTCCCCTTCTCATCTGAGCTCGTGACATTCATGTCAACACCGAACCGCATCCTTGATCCTCCACTTTTAATTCCCATAGCGCTCACTGTACCTATCATGCCATTATGTGAGAGTACAAGAATTCATCATAATCTCTGAACTACTAGTATAACAAGCACTCCAATAACTAGGAACCTTTCACTTAACTCGTTTCAAAAGAACCATTGCAACACGCAACTGTATCCCCAACCGCAGAAAATACAAACCTCAAGTCATGCTCTAAACTTTCATAGTTATTTCGGGATCCCTTTACATATAACAAGTCCATTATAATCAAATACCTCCAAATCAATCAAATTACGATGGTTGTCATGCCTTCAAATGTACAACCAAAAATCACCCGCATAGCTTACATACCGAATGAAATAATCATTGCCACATTCATGCTGATTCAAACCATTACTGATCGACCCAACTTCTTCCAATTTTACTCTTGACTTGCCTTAGAAATAGTAAGAGCTTCATTTGAGAACATAACAGAACTCAACAGCACTCCTCCCGAGTGACCCAATTCACTTGACAACATCATCTCAATACCGATGAACCATCTCATACCCTCCTCATGCGCACAATAGCATCTCAAACTGGTACATTCATTCTGAAAGATATTTCACGAATCCAAAACTGTTTCTCCCATTTTTTCCCAATACTGCCCCACAGACCTGATGATAACATAGAAAATTCCTCAAATATTCTTCACACTCTACTGCAAAATCTCGATCTTCAGACATATAACGAACCTACTAGAACAAGTTTTGAGAGTCATTTAATCTGACTTGGTCCCGAATATAAGCTAAACTCTAGTGCGCTGCTAGTACATGAACACCCTTTGGAAGAAGCAACCAGCTGAATTCTCTTCCTTGTACATCACTTCCACAATAAGCATAAACTTTGAGTCTTCCCAAAACTACACATGAATCGATAAGGCAAAGAATAACGCACATTCATCAAGTTCTTCACTCTAATTACCCCTGATGTTTTATTTCTCTTAGTCATAATAACCCAACAATGCACTGAAAACCAAAATTTGCATAAGATAAACCACACACTCCAATCGTAGACGGTGGGCTCCCCCACTGAGCTTTAAGCTACAATTACATAATCTTGAACCCCCGAAGATACCTTCTTCTTAATCACCATGATCTCGCACCTTTTACCCGCCAAATTTCTTGAAATCTTTTGTTAAGCTTTTCATAAAACATTCTGAATTATCAGCCACAATCCCACACTCGATCTCCTGTTAGGTAGTAAGTAGAACTCTTCGTAGAAACTTTATCAACATCACGAAACCGCTAACCTACTCACAAGAGATTACCCACCTGTTGAATTCCATGCCGACATCTTCCAAGATGATGCATTGGGTACAACCACCAATAATTCAGTAAACCCTCCGGAGCCCATATTCGTCCACCAGTTGTAAATGTATGTTCATTCCCCATTGCCATCGACTGAAAGTCTAAAAATACGCTCCGAACTCGAAGTCATATTGCATCCAAAAATGATAATAAAGTTTTCACACCCCTCTTAATTTAAAGAAAACTCCTCTTTGCCATATTTAATCTTCATCAATGCAGTAGTCTCCATCTCAAATAAAAATTCGTGGACCTAGTACCTCCCACCACGATTCCCAGATCGTTCTAAAAATTTCTCAAGGAGTGTAGCTGTCCTACCACATAATCCATATGCTAATCTTCCACTCTCAGTTCGGTTAAACCATCTCTTTTAAGAAACTTCTCGACCTCTGCTTTTCATACTTACCTGCTTATAATTCAACCACCACGAGACACCTCCCTCTATGTACTTCCTCATAATTCACTGCCCAAATGTTGCCTCAAATCAAATCCATACCTGTAGCACCTAAACTAATAAATTTCTACCAACTTTGTACCCCCTAGAAGATCATCTTTCTCGAGCCATCAACATTAGAAACACCAATTCGATTCTGCAACTGCTACACTCCCCTATCTCTGACAACCACTTCCTAGGCACCACTTCACAACACACCTCCATGAAGGCAAATTGAAGAACATCACAAAACCGGTGAACCTTAATGCACTCAAACACGGATGACGACACCATGTCACAAATGAGAATCCACGCTAAAAAATATCAAGTCTCGCTACTCCACCCACAAAAGCCTAAACATCCATAGACCGATTGTCTTTCCTCCGCTGGATTTAAATGTCGAACCCCTAAACCACGCATTGACAGATCCTCATTCCCAGTCATTCACTGCCTCAACAAATAGATAAGCACCCCACCAGTACACCAACACTGTGCGATAACAATGCATGAACATCATAGCAATCTCTGCGTAGCCTCAAAACCATAGGAAATACAGATACTGAGCTGAAAAGATAGAACATCCTCCTGCAAGGTGATGATAATATCCCACTTGAACACGCATGAAAAATATCTTGCACCGTATTTGCTTTCAAGAACCAAAACCCTAACATGTCGTATGGTGCCTATTGATGGTGCTAGGCAAGCCAATTTTTCAAAAGTACTTCAAGTGTTTCACAAAATAAACCAAAAGCTTTGATATGACAGAGATTTCATAAAAACAGGACTTAACTCAAAATACAACACAGAATAATAGCTCTAAAGATCGGGGTGTCACCAAGTCATGAGCATCTAAACAACCAGTCTAGGAAACAGTATCTACAAGAGTCTTTGTCAAAATACCAATAGAGAAAAGAAAAGATAAAAACGAAGGAGAGATAAGGGATGCGAACACCGGTAGCTACCTCATAAATCTCCGATACTCAGCCGCGCACGAGATCAACATCCTCTGCGTCTAGAATCACCTCGATTTGCACACGAAGTGCAGGGTGTAGCGTGAGTATAACCAACTCAATAAGTAACAATAGTAAATAAGGACTTAAAAGTAGTGACGAGCTATACAGTTATAATTCATTACAGTAATCTCAGCAAGAAAGTAGACATGTTTCAATTACGGCAATTTAAGTCTAATTAGTTACACCTTACCAAGTTCGGGTAAAACCAGATACAATACCTTCTAGGAATTTCATAACAATAACATAAACCAGCTGCGTGCAACAACAATTGAAACAACTATAGCCGCTTAGGGCAACAATCACTCAACTCTCTCAATAACTCAACCACTCGGCTCTCAACCCTCAACGTTCACACTCAATAGGTATTTGCGCTTATTGGGGGTGTATAAACCCCGGAGGGGCTCCTATAGCCCAGGTGCTATAATATGCACGAACAACTCATGTATTGCACGAATAACTCACACACCATAGTATCCTATCAGAATCCGCACGGATAACTCACGTGTTATCGAATAAATATAATAATTCGCACGAACAATCACGTGCTAGGGTATCAATACCTCACAAACAAGCCCTCAGCCTCACTCAGTCATCAATCTCTCTAGTCTCGCAGCCCTCAGTAATAAAGGAGAATCAGCCCAAAACAGAATGGTACAATGTATCAACATGGAATAATATAGATTGGGGTATAATATGCAAGTAATACAACGACTGAGTACAACTACCTATAAGCAGGAAGGTTCAACAGATATCACGACCATTGCGGGTCTCTATAGCACAACACATAGCCTAAGAATGATTTCTAACATGTTTTACTGTCAAATTTCTATGACATATGAAAGGCACATAGCTAACAACAAGCTTATTAAACAAGAATCAGTCTCCAAATGTCCCAAATCAAGACACAAGCAGTACGATACAATTAATATAGGCTAAAGGAATCAATTCCACAAGAAAAACACGAATAAGAAAAGATTCGAAATACGCTCAACCCGCCCCCCGGGCTCACGTCTCGAAATCCGACAAAAGACACCAAACCTGAAAGACCATTCCCTCACGAGTCTAACCATACCAAATTTATCAAAATCCAACACCATTTGGTCATCCAAATCCCGAAGCCCCAAATTTCACCTCAAAAACTCACCAATTAGGTGTAAAATCAGTTGGGAAATATCATTATTGAAGATAAATTGACACAAGAAGCTTACCTCAGTAATCACTTCAAAATCCTCCAAAATCCGAGTTGAAAATAGTGAAAATCTCGAAGTCCCGTATTTATATGCTTTTCCCAAGCCTTTCGCACCTGCGACCTTATTTTCGCACCTGCGGAACTCACTAAAACCACTAGGACCTCCAATTCACATTCTGGATGTGCTCCTAAGTCCAAAATACCTAACGGAGCTAACAAAACCATCTAAATTTGAATCTGAGGCCGTTTACACATAAGTCGATATCCAGTCAACTTTTTTAACTTAAGCTTCCAACTAAGAGAGTGTGTCTCAATTAACTCTGACAACACTATAGACCCAAGCCAACCAACCCGATAAGTCATATAATAGCAGTAGAATACAAAAGAAGTAGAAATGGGGAAACGGGGCTACAACTCTCGAGTCGAACAGCCGGGTCGTCACGTCCTCCCCCTCTTAAAAAAATGTTCGTCCTCGAATGAGTATAGACACATGCCTGAAGTGGTGGAAAGAAGAGGATAATTGTTGTGCATATCATTCTCGTTCTCCCAAGTCGCCTCCTCGATCGGCTGATCCCTCTACTGAACCTTCACAAAAGCAACATTCTTTGACCTCAACTTCCGAACTTGCCAGTCCAAAAATGCCACTAGCTCATCAACATAAGATAGATCCTTGTCCAACTGGATTGAGCTGAAATCCAACACGTAAGACGGATAACAGTGATACTTCCGGAGCATAGAAACATGAAACACCGGTTGAACTCTTGCTAGACTGGGTGGTAATTGCATGTTCATAGCAACCTCCTCAACTCGCTGCAACATCTCAAAGGGACCGATCAACCTTGGGCTTAGATTGCCCTTCTTCCCAAACCTCATAACATCCTTCATAGGAGAAACCGGAGCAAGACTCGCTCTCCAACCATGAATGCAACATCGCTAGCCTTCCGGTCCACATAACTCTTCTGTCTGGGCTGGTTTGTGTGTAGTCTATCCTGAATCACCTCAACCTTCTCCAGATCATCCTGAACCAAGTTTGTAACCAATAGCCTAGCATCGCCCGGCTCGAACCAACCCACTAGAGACCTACACTGCCTACATAAAAAGCCTCATACGGTGCCATCTAGATGCTCGAATGATAACTATTATTGTAAGAAAACTCTGCTACGAGAAATAATTGATCCCACAAACCCCCAAACTCCATCACACACGCACGGAGCATATCCTCTAATATCTGAATAGTGCGCTCGAACTTTCCATCCGTCTGAGGGTGAAATGTTGTGCTCAACTCCACTCAAACATGTACGACCCTCCATAACCGTGATGTAAACTGCATACCTCAGTCGGAGATGATAGATACCAATACGCCATGAAGCCTGACAATCTCACGAATATACGCTCGAGCCAGCTGCTCGGAGGAATATGTAGTCAGCACATGGATGAATTGAGCTGACTTGGTCAGCCTATCCACAATTACCCAAACGGCATCAAACCTCCGCTGAGTCTGTGGGAGTCCAACAACGAAATCCATAGTGATGCGCTCCCACTTCCACTCCGGGATCTCTATATTCTGAAGAAACCCACCTGGTCGCCGATGCTCATACTTCACCTGCTGGCAATTTAGGCACCGAGCTACATACTCCATTATGTCCTTCTTCATTCTCCTCCACCAGTAATGTTGTCTCAAGTCCTGATACATCTTCGCGGCACCTGGATGAATAGAATACCCTGAACTGTGAGCCTCCTAGAGAATCAACTCACGCAAACCATCTACATTGGGCACACATAGCCCGCTCTACATCCTCAATGTGCATTCATCCCCAATAGTGACCTCCTTAGCATCACCGTGCTGGACTGTGTCCTTAAGGAAAAGCAGACGGGGGTCATCAGTATGACGCTCCTTGATACGATCATAAAGAGAAGACCGAGAGACCACACAAGCCAATACTCGACTCGGCTCAGAAAATTTCCAATCTAACAAACTGGCTAGCTAAGACCTGACACGTTAATGGCCTCTCTACTACTGGAAGATATTCTAAGCTCCCCAAACTCTCCGCCCGGAAACTCAAGGCATCGGTCACTACATTGGCCTTCCCGGGATGGTATAAAATAATGATATACTAGTCCTTAAGAAGCTCTAACCACCTCCGCTGACGCAAGTTAAGATCCTTATGTTTGAATAGATTCTGCAAACCCCGATGATCAATGTTAATCTCACAATTGACTCTGAACAAATAGTGCTGCCAAATCTTCAGGCGTGATTAATAGTTGCTAACTCAAGGTCGTGGAAAAGATATTTCTTCTAATGGGGATTCAACTGGCATGACTCATAAGAAATCACTCTACCCTCCTGCATCAAAACACACTCAATACCTATTTGTGAGGCATCACAATACACTATGTAAGAACCAGAAACTGATAATAGAACTAGAATTGGAGTCGTGGTCAAAGCAATCTTGAGCTTCTGAAAACTCTCCCTGCACTCATCCGACCACATAAAAGGAGCAACCTTTTGGGTCAATTTAGTCAAGGGTGATGCAATAGATGAGAAACCATCTACAAAAAGATGGTAATAACCAGCCAAATAGAGAAGATTCTAAATCTCCATGGCTGAGGACAGTCTGGGCTAACTCTGAACCACCTCTATCTTCTTCGAATCTACCTGAATACCCTCACTGGATAACACGTTCCCCAAGAATGCCACTGAACTGAGCAAAAATTCACACTAGAAGAACTTTACATAAAGCTTCTCCTCCCTCAACCGCTATAACACAATCCTCATATGCTGGGCATGCCCCTCCTGGCTACAAGAGTACACTAGAATATCATCAATGAATACAGTAACGAACGAGTCAAGATAAGGTAGAAACACACTGTTTATTAGATGCATGAACGATGCTGGGGCATTGGTCAACCCAAAAGACATCATAAGGAACTCATAATGGCCATATTGGGTTCTAAAAGCTGTCTTAAGAATATTGAGTCCCGAATCTTCAACTGGTGATACCCTGACCTAAAATCAATTTTGGAGAACACTCTCGCTCCCTGAAGCTGGTCAAACAGATCACCTATACGTGGCAAAGGATACTTGTTCTTGATTGTGAGCTTGTTCAACTGCCTGTAATCGATGCACATTCTTATAGTACCATCCTTCTTCTTTACAAATAAAACTGGTGCACCCCAAAGTGACACGCTAGCCCAAATAAAACCCTTATCAAGGAGTTCCTGAAGTTGTTCCTTCAACTTTGCCAGTGCCATACGATATGGTTGAGTAGAAATGGGCTGAGTGCCTGGCTCCAAATCAATACTGAAGTCAATATCCCTGTCAGGCGGCATGCCCCGCAAGTCTACAAGAAACACATCCGAAAAATCTCACACCACCGTAACAAAATCAATGGCGAGGGTCTCTGCACTAGCATCCCTCACAAATGCCAAATAATATAGACAACCCTTCTCAGCCATCCGTTGAGCCTTCAAGTATGAAATTACTCTACTGGGAACATCACTCAACCCTCGGCAACCCCGACATCGCTATCGTCACGGTCTTAGCGTGACAATCTAGAACAACATGATATGGAGACAACCAATCCATACCCAAAATCACGTCAAAATCGGCCATACTAAGAAACAAGAGATCTACTCGGGTCTGCAGACTCCCAATAGTCACCACACATGACCGATATACATAGTCCACAATAATAGTATAACCCAATGGAGTTGATATATGAACAAATGAAACTAGAGACTCACGGGGCATATCCAGATAATGAGCAAAATACGCGGACATATAGGAATAAGTGGAACCAGAGTAAAATAATACAGAGCCATCTCTGTGGAAAACTAAGAAAATACATGTAATCACAACATTCGAAGCAATGGCATCTGTTCTGGTAGGGAGAGCATAGAAACGAGCCTGGCCGCCCCCTGATCGGTCTCCCCCTCTAGGGAAACCCATAGCTAATTGAGCCCCACCCTTAGCTGTCTTGGCGGGTGGTGGAGCTGCTGGTGTTGGTGCCATCGGCCGAGAAATCTATTATGGAATCTCACTCAACAACCTAGGGCAATCTCTCTTAATGTGACCAAAATCTTTTCACTCGAAACAACCCCTCCTCTGATGGATCTACTGCTCTTGATAGCCCGAGGAACTACCCATAGACACCTGAGTTGATGAGGCGGGGTGAGAACTCTGTGCTGGTAGTGCACTGAATTAAGACTGGCCCTACTGGTAACTGTGTGAACCATGGCTAGATAATGCACCATGGTGAACTAGGCAAGCCGTCTGAGCATATCTGAAAGGACGACCCCTACCGTGGTGGAGCTGACCCCGAAAAGGAACACCACGAAATCCACCCTGACCACGAGGCCTCTTGGCCTCCCTCTTAACCCGCTCCTGGCTGCGAATCATCTCAATCTGACGAGCAAAGTCAACAACCTCATCAAATGTAGCACCAGACAATCTCTCCCTATCTATGGGAATCAACCAGACAATATCACGGGCCAACTCAAAATATCTCATCTCATACTGCATCGCGGATATATCACCCTGATGAAGCTGATCAAACTGCCTACGCAGCTCCTCTCTGCAGGACTGAGACACAAACTTCTCCAGGAAGAGAATGGAGAACCGCTGCCAGGTAAGGGGTGTTGCGTTGATCGGCCTACGCCTCTTGTATGCCTCCCACCAACTGAAGGCATCCCCAGAGAACTGAAATGTAGTGAACAAGACCCCACTGGTCTTCAGAAAACTTGTTGTACGTAGTATCCTCTGACACCTATTCAAGAAGCCCTGGCATCCTCTCCCTTGATAACACTGAAAGATAGAGGCTGGAGTCTCCCAAGCCTCTCCAATCGACTCTGCTCATCATCGGGCATGACAAGAACCACATAGTCCTGCAGCTGCAATCGGTTTCTGGAATTCCTGTACCACCTACTCTGGTACGCGGGCGGCAGGAGTCTAAGCACCTCCTCCGGCTTGAAAAGTGGCTGCTGCCAACGGAACAGGGACCGCTTGAGCAAGACTGGTGCACACGGTTAGAATCTGAGCTAAGGACTCCTGAAGGTTTGGAATCACAATGGGCACATGTGGTGCCTGAGCTGGTCCCATAGGCTCATCCACAACTAGAACCCGCTCCTGAACTGAGGCAACCGGTCGATCTACAGGTGCTGCCCTAGCTACTATGTGTGCTGCACATTTTCCCCTACCGCAGCCTCTACCGCGGCCTCGGCCTCTCGTGACCGTCATTAGTGGTAGTGGTGGCTGTCCATCCTGCCCAGTAGTACGCATCCTCACCATCTGTGAGAGAATTAGAAAAACAGAAGAAGTTACCAGAATCAAAAGATTCGCACAACGAGAATTCAAGAATGTGAAATTTCCTAAGGGTTCGATAGCTTCTCGAAGATAAGTACATTCGTCTCCATACCGATCCGCAAGACTCTACTAAACCTGCTCATGACTCGTGATACCTATGTAGCTGAGGTTTTGATACCAGCTTGTCATGACCCAAAACCCTAACTTGTCATGATGGTGCCTAACAATGGTACTAGGCATGCCGATTTTTTAAAATACTTCAAATGTTTCACAAAATAAACCAAAAGCTTTGATATGACAGAGTTTTCATAAAAACATGAGTCTTAACTCAAAAACCAACGTGGAATAATATCCCTAAACATCATGGTGTCACCAAATCAGGAGCATATAAACAACCAGTCTAGGAAACAATGTCTACAAGAGTTTTTGTCAATATACCAATACAGAAAAGAAAAGATGACAAGGAAGAAGAGACAAGGGCTGCGAACGCCAGCAGCTACCTCGTAAATGTCTGATACTCAGCCACGCACGAGATCAACGTGCTCCGTGTCTGGAATCACCTAGATCTGCACACGAAGTGCATGGTGTAGTGTAATTACAACCAAATCAGTAAGCAACAATAGTAAATAAGGACTGAAAAGTAGTGGCGAGCTATATAGTGATAATTCATTAAAGTAATCTAAACAAGAAAGTACACATGTTTCAATTGTGGCAATTTAAGTCAAATTAGTTACACATTACCAAGTTCAGGCAAAACCGGATACTATACCTTCCAGGAATTTCAGAACAATAACATAAATCAGCTAAGTGCAGCAACAAATAAAACAAGTAATATCCGCTCAGGGAAACAGTCACTCAACTCTCTCAATAGTCAACCACTCGGCTCTCAGCCCTCAACACTCACACTCAATATGTACTTGCGGTCACCGGGGGTGTACATACTCCGGAGGGGATCCTACAGCCCAAGCGATATAATTCGCACGGAGAACTCACGTGCCACAGTATCCTATCAGAATCCGTATAGACAACTCACGTGCTATAGTATAAATATCATGATCTGCCTGGACAACTCACATGCTAGGGTATCAATAGTCATAAACAGGCCCTCAGCCTCACTCAGTCATCAACCTGTCTAGCCTCACGTGTTACATCCGGTAATTTAGCATTAGGATGTGCCGTAGTAAATCCACTTTGAGTTGAGGAGGCCAGTTAGAATATCAAAAGTTAATGCGTGTAGATTCACACGCATCTAAGATTAATTATTCATCCCGTAACTTAGCATTAGGATGTGTCGTAATAAATCCACTTTGAATTGAGGAGGCCAGTTAGAATATCAGAAGTTAATGCGTGTAGATTAACACGCATCTAAGATTAATTATTCTTGAACAAGGAAAATCTTATAGAATGTTACATGATGCCGTAAGATATTATGTATTTCATTATTTAATATTTAGTTACCTTTCTATATTTCATTATATAATATTTATTTACCTTTCTAGTGCATAAATCGAATAGCTACCGGCTAAGACTTCTGTATGGGGAGCATTTGTTGTACATCGTTACTAAATTAAGTCAATGACAATTTTTTTTCTATTTTCACATTTAGGGATTAAGGAGATTAGTGGCAAGGAGTGTCTTCAACTAGTTAGCGGTCTGCAATGATCAATAGAAATGTAAAAATACATCACACATGAGTTAGTCAAATTTATCTCACAGATTTAGGCAGTCTAATTCAGATTCTTGAAGCCCTTAAATTGTTTAACCATTGCTCACGAAATGTATTTGTGACTATATCAAATATTTCGACTCGAGTCTTAAACTATGCCGTCGTCTTTCATTTTGCTCGATAATATAGTATTTTCTTTTAAGTGAAGTATTTTAGTAAAAGTTTTATAAGTATAATTTTGATAGATACCATTATTATTATTTTCGGATATGATAAATTATACACATAATATAAGAAAGTTTATGAGATTTTATTTATTGTAAAGATAGAAATTATTTTCACACAAAAAAAGAAGGTTATCTTTTTACCATTTTATGGATTAAGCGTAAGAGAATTTTTACTTTTTATATGAGATTAGGAAAATTATAAGTTGAGAAAATATATTTGTTTTTATATGGATGTTTTAATAAAAATAATAGTGTGTGTACTTATTTTATGTGGTACCACATAACCACGATAGTAGTGTATATATATAAAGTATGTTAAAAGTGGGTAGTATTTTAAGTAATTCGAGATAGTTCTTAATTATACGGGTAATAGGTTAATTATCGGATAACGAGACATTACCTAGTTAAATATTAAAATATGAGATTAAGATCAATTCTTTTCCCAAACACGTGGCAAGAAGCCACAAACCTAGAAAATGACTAAGTAGTCATATAATTCTAGGTGGCTATCTAAGAATCATTGAAATGCAATAACAAAAGGATCTGCATTCACTCCAACGGCTTGGATTTGGTCGAAAATTGCTAGATGAGCCAAACTTTGATTTGCTATAGATCTCATTATAAAAAAGAAGCAGTCATTCCATCAAAGTGACTTACAAACTTCTGCTATATATCTAAAAGGAAAAAAAGTCTTGTTCGATTCATGTGGACAAAAGGGAACCAAAAATAAAAAAAACGTCTATAATCCTAAAAGCATGAAACATTTCCATCTTTCTAGTTTCAAATTGCTTCAAAGAGCAGAAGCTTAGTTCGTTCAATTTGCTTCAAGAACAGAAGCTAATTCAGTCCAACGTACAATCTTCTCCAAGAGTATTATACGGATTTTTCCATGTTCCAAGTATGATAAGGCTATTCCTTCTTTATTTTGGCATGATCTCGTCATTACATAAGTTTGATAACGAGGCATAAAGAAAAATTCATATCCCGGAATTTACGTATATTTTCCTAGTTTTGTAAGTTACAATATTACCTTTATCAGGACTTCATATTCATTTGGATATTTTTTTTTTCCAGTCAAGAGAGCATAGAGTATATATACAGTATTACAATATTTTCATTACCATCGAGCTATAATCGATAGGCAGGCCCCTATTGGGCAACCTCAGATCAGATGGTAAGATATACCGAGCCTACTGTGGCCGAGCGCCTATGAGCGATCCCAGTTGGTCGAGATACAGAGCCTAGTATGGTCGAGCTCCTATGAGAGAGCCTACTACGGCAGAGCAGTTATATATATATGTATATATATATATATATACACACACCGCGCCTTATAGGGTCGGACAACTATTTTACTTATTATATTAAGAGAGTTGAGTCAGTATCAGCAGGTAAGCATATCTCCAGATTATCTTTGACTTCCAGTTACTTTTAGTTATTATATTATCAGTTCAGTTTCAGCTTTCAGTATATTGCCTCACATACTCAGTACATTATTCGTACTGACGTCCTTTTGTTGGGGATGCTGCATTCATGCCTGCAGGTATAAATAATCAGATTGACGAGCCCTCATAGTAGACGAGTTTTACATTTAGCGAAGGATCGATAAGACTCCACCTCATTCGGAGTGCATCCGAGTCTATGAATCTTTGTGTCAGAATTTTTCTATAGATGTATGGTTAAGCCGGTTCCCTGTCCTATTTGATGTTACATAATCTTAGAGGCTTTGTAGACAGAGGTTCAGTTTGTATAGTATGTCAGAGGCCTTGACGGCCCATATATATTCAACTTTTAAGAACGATAGTTTATTGATACATTATTCGCTCACTTACTGTTATGCACTACGAGTTGTTGCCATGTTGGTCCATGATAGTTACAAAGAAAATAAATGAGTTACAGAGTGGTTCGCTCGGGCAGTACGGAATCGGGTGCCAACACGCCTCCCCAGGTTGGGCGTGACATCACGACCCTCAGTAATAAAGAGGAATCAGCCCGAAACATAATGATATAATGTATCAACAGGGAATAAAATAGACTGCAGTATAATATGCAAGTAATACTATGACTTAGTACAAGTAACTTTAAGCAGGAAGGTTCAACAGATATCGTGACCACTACGGGTCTCTACAACACCAACACATAGCCTAAGAATGATATTTAACATGTTTTACTGTCAAGTTTCTATGACACAGTAAAGGCACATAGCTAACAACAAGCTTATTCAACAAGTACAATTTTCACGGAATGGACCAAGTCCCAATTCCCACGGTGCACGCCCACACGTCCATAGCCTAGCATGTGCGTCACCTTCAAACAATCAAATACTACAAAAAATTGGGGTTTCATACCCACAGAATTATATTTAGAACAGTTACTTACCTCAGGCCGCGCGCAAAATCCTACTCCAAAATACCTTTGCCCCTTGAATCAGTCTCCTAATGCTCCGATTCTAGCCACAAGCAGTACGATACAACTAATATAGGCTAAAGGAATCCATTACACAAAAAACACGAAATTATAAGCCAAAATCTGAAATAGGCTCAACCCAGCCCCTGGGCCCACGTCTCGAAATCCGAAAAAGTAACAAAACTTGAAAGACCATTCCCTCACGGGTCTAACCATAAAAAATTTATCAAAACCTGACATCATTTGGTCACCCAAATCCCCGAAATTCACTCTCCAATTTTCTAGCCCTAAACCCCCAAATTTCACCTCAAAAACTCACCAATTAGGTGTAAAATCAGTGGGGAAACATCACTATTCAAGATAAATCAACACAAGAAGCTTACCTCAGTAATCACTTCAAAATCCTCCTCAACATCCTAGTTCAAAATAGTGAAAATGGTGAAAATTCTCGAAGTCCCGTATTTATATGTTCTGCCCAGGCCTTTCCCATCTGAGGCCTTATTTCCACACCTGTGGAACCACTCTTACGCAAAATTATCTGCTCCTACAGAACTCACTACTAACGCTGGGCTCGCACCTGCGCTCCAGGTCTTGCACCTGCGGAGTCGCTTCTGCGGACCTTCGTCCGCTTCTGCGAAAATGCCCATATTTTCCCTCTCCGCATCTGCGGGCCATCCTCGCATATGTGCGCTTGCAGACGCGCATCCTTTCTCAAACCTGCACCGCCTGCCCTGCCTGGCCTTGCCCACATCTGTGGCCTCCTCTTCTCTTCTGTTGGTCCGAAGGTGCGAAACACCAGAACACCAGAAAACTCAACACTTGCCTAAGTCCCCATTTCAATCTGTTAAGCCTCTGAAACACACCCGAGGCCCCCGGAACCTCAACCAAACATAAAAACTAGTCATATAACCCAATACGAACATAGTCGAACCCAGCAATCACTCCAAACAACATAAAAAACACGGATTACACCCAAATTCAAGCCTAATGAACTTCTAAACTTCCAAATTCCACAAACGGCGTTGAAACCTATCAACCACGTTCGATTGACCTTAAATTTTGCACACAAGTCATAAATGACAGCACAAACCTACTCTAATTCCTGGAAATCCAATTCGACCCCGATATCAAAATTTCCATACACGCTCAAATTTTTCGAAAATTTCAACTTTCGCCAATTCATGCCTAATTCTACTATAGACCTCCAATTCACATTCAAGACAACTAATAAGTCAAAAATCACGTAACAGTGCTAAAAGAACCATCAAAATTCAAATCCAAGGTCGTTTACGCATAAGTCGACATTTGATCGTCTTTTCCAACTTAAGCTTCCAATTAAGAGGCTAAGTGTCTCAATTCACTCTGACATCACTCTGGACCCGAACCAACCAACCCGGTAATTCATATAATATTTGTAGAATACAATTTAAGCAGAAAAAGGGAAAATGGGGATACAACTCTCGAGACGACCGACCGGGTCGTCACATTTGCAGTACGATTTACAACTCCTCAATGCGCAATTAATACCAAGCACTCCACGTGTCATAAGTTGAGTAGGAAGGAAATAAATGCATAAGCTTCAAAGGAATCAAACCAAACGATAAGGAAACAAGAAGGGAAATGCTCATACAACCTTGTAGCCTCTCAAAAATAAGTACAGACGTCTCCGTACCAACCCCCAAGACTATACTAGATTGGGTCATGACTCGTGAGACCCAAGTGAACCTAGAACTATGATACCAAGATGTCACGATCCAAAATCCATTATAGGTCGTGATGACGCCTAACGCCGCCGTCAGGCAAGCCAACGGTGATTGATCAATTTGATTACTCATTTTATTACTTTCGAAATCATGAAATTCTAATGTTGAAGGAATTTATACTTTTAAATCCACGGGAACATACAAAGTTTACAGTTTATAAGAAAGGTGAAGGGCAATGAAAATGTACAGAACCATAAGCATCAACTAGTATATCCCGAAACCTTGTGTCACAAGTGCATGGGCATTAACTGAGTAGTACAATAAGAATACAACATTTGTCTAGAATGTAAATGAGATAGGATAAAATTAATAGTACGATAGAGACTTTGTGGAATGTGATGCGTAGCCTGGAATTCAGCTCACATAAAGTCTCCTCAACAGTTGCACCTACGCGCCAAGATGATCACCAAATGAACTTGTCATATCCTGCATATTTAGTGCAGAAGTGCATCATGAGCACGTAAATCAACGCGTACCCAGTAAGTATCTAGCTTAATCCTAGAGAAGTAGTGACGAGGGGTCGATATTGGCACATACTAGTGATCAAATAAATCAACATGGTAAATCATAAACCAATAAGAAGCACAACAGTAGTAGAGAGGTGATGTGATGACCCGATAGGTCATCTCATGTTTTAAAACTAAATTTTGTGTTCTGAATCCTTAAATATCTCATTTTAGCCTTCCTCGATATACGTGTGTGGTCTGGGTTTTCGGAAGACTTATATGTTAAAAACCGATGAAAATAACAATTTTTGCCTTAAAAGTTAAATTGAGTTGACTTTGGTTAACATTTCGAGCAAACAGACCCAGATCCGTGTTCTGACGTTGCTGGTGGGTTCATATCGAAATATGGAACTTGGGAATATGCCTAAAATCAAATATTGAGGTCCCTAGATATGGAGAATTGATTGGTGTTTGATCTTATTGATACCGGGTCCATATTATGTTTCCAGAGCCCCGTACAGGTCCACAATATTATTTATGACTTGTCTGTTGAATTTGGTGAAAAACGGAGTAGATTTGTAGTGATTCAGATGTCCAGTTGTGAAAATAGGAATTTAAAAATTTTCTTCGAAACTTCATTCAATTTGGTGATCATTTCGTAAGTCTAGGTGTTATTTTGATGAATTGATCGCGCGAGCAAGTTTGTATGATGTTTTTAGACTTGTGTGCATAGTTGATTTGGAGCCCCGAGGGCTCGGGTGAGTTTCGCATAGGCTACGAGTGTTTTGAAACTTAGAAAATCTGGTTTTTGTGCTTTGCCTGTTATCTAGGGTCTTCTTAATCGCGAACTTGAAGCAATGGGGGGCCTTACCCTTCGCGAACACGACCATCTTCTCGCGAACGCAAAGATTTAGGGACCTGGGGGAGGGGTCAGTTATTCTTCTACGTGAACGCGAGCATTGGCTCGTGAACGCAAAGGCCGGGGGGAGCAGTCTTCACGAACACGAAGGAGGAATCGTGAACGTGAAAGCCACTCGGGTTGTTGCTCATCGCGAACGCGACGAAGGCCTGACGCCTGTGACTTAAAGCAGAACAATAGCGGGATTTTTCCCAAAATTTCATAACCTTTCCATTGGAACACGGACTAGGAGCGATTTCGAAGAGAAAACTCAACATCAATTCGTACATTTGTACTCTTTAACTCATTTTCTTCCATTTCTATCATCACTCATAAATTCCTAGTCCTAATCTTTGTTCTTCCAAGGTAGAAACCTTTGGATTTAGACCTCAATTTGGGGGGTTTTGAAAATTGGGGATTTAGACCTCAATTTGGGGTCGGATTCCGAAACTAATTACATAATCAGGTTCAGGGGTGACTGGGTGAATGGCTTTTGGTCTGAACCTCGGGTTTTGACCAAGCAGGACCGGGGTCGATTTTTGACTTTTGGGGGAAACTTTGGAAAACCTAAATTTATGCATTTTAATTGATTTCTTTAGCAATATTTGATGTTATTGAGTTAATTGTGACTAGATACAAGTGGTTTGGAGGTGGATCCTAGAGGAAAAGCGATAATGGAGCATTGAGTGGTTTGTGGAGCGAGGTAAGTGTTGTGTCTATCTTTTACTTGAGGGATTAGGAACCATTTACTTATTTTCTATATGAAAATCATGTGAGCGGCGTATATGTGAGGTCACAAGTACTTATGCGCTGCCAACTTATCTGTTTTTCCTGTTTCTTTCCCATTCTTCTCATATTGTCTTCTTCCCTGCCATAAATGGTACATGTTTTACTTGTAATCACATGCCTAATTGCTAGTTGTTAGACATTGTTTTCCTTTGTTGAAGGTATTAGTTATTCTGTAGTTTCATTGTCTCATATTATTTGCTTAAGCTTGTTTATCGGTGTTTTATGGTATATTTTGGATTGGTCTCGCTGAGTAGTATTACTTGTGCGAAGTTTCATAGTGTACAAACTTTCCATTTGCTTTGGTTTGAAGTTTAAGTATTATGAAGGTTTTTGTGTTGAATTGTGAAATTTTTGTACTTACTGAGTAATTGATACTGATATGATGGGATCAGGTTGCGCGGCACAACAGGTTGAATAAATGTGATATATTTAGGAGGAATAAGAGTGAATTAATATTGTACGGTAGGATCGGGTTGCACGCCCCAACATGGGTAATAAGGGTGGATTGTGGTGTAATAAGGGTGAACTGTGATAGTCATTATTGTGATATGGTGGGATCGGGTTGCACGCCGCAACACTTTTATTTATATTCTATTTTTTATGTTATTAAGAGGAAATAAGGGAGGAATATGATATGTACAGTGGGATCGGGTTATGTGTTGCAACAATCTATATGTTTATACGTTTCCTTGAATGTGTTAGATGTACGGTAGTCTTATATTGCACTTAAGGATTGGTAGTAGCTGAACACTGATGAAATACTTTGAGTACTATACGTACTTCTTACAAGTTACTGCTTTACTTTATACTATCTTCCTTTTTGCTTTTATTATATGTCGTATGCAGATTATTTTGTGAGTACCCCGTTGTAGCCTCATCACTCCTTCGTCGAGGTTAGGCTTGGCACTTACCAGTATATTGGGCCGGATGTACTGATACTACACTCTGCACTTCCTATGTAGATTTTGGAGTAGGTTCGGGCTGATTGAGATTTTGGCTATAAGATTCACTGCTAGGAGACCCAAGGTAGTCCTGTTGGCATTCGCAGGCCCTGACGTCCCCTCCTATACCCGATACTTTATTGTTTTCCTTATTTCGCAAATAGTTGTATTTTTCTTTCGAACAAATACTTGTAGTAAAATCTTAGTATGTTCGTGAATTGTGATTCCGGATTCTGGGTAGCAATAGCATATAATCAAAGTTGCTATTTATATATTTTCGCATTCCTTTTGACTTGTATAACTTGCTTATTGTTAATCACTGAAATGTAAAGAATTGGCTAATAAACCTCTAACATTGGCTTGCCTAGAAAGTGTAATGTTAGGCGACATCATAGTCCCGATGGTGGGGATTCAGGGTCGTAACAAGTTGGTATCAGAGCCCTAGGTTGCATAGGTCTCACAATTCACGAACGAGCTTAGTAGAGTCTGGGGGATCAGTATGGAGACTTCTGTACTTATCTCCCAGAGGCTATGAAGCTTAGGAACAAATTTCACTTTTGTTCATCTCTGTGGTGTGAATTTGTTTTCTCAATACTGATTGAACTCTCCTACTCTTATTCTCTAGCAGATGGCGAGAACGTGTACTGCTTCATCAACTGAGCAGTAGCCGAAGCCTCCAGTAGCAGCTCCTACGAGGGGCAGAGGTCGAGGCCTAGGCCGTGCCAGAGGCCGAGGCAGGGGTAGGCGTCAGCCCAGAGCCTGAGCAGCAACCCCAGTAGTGGAGTCGTATGTAGAGTTCGACGAGGAGGTTCCAGCTCAGACTGTTCCTGTCGGACCAGCTCAGGTCCCGGAGGGGTTCATTGCCACCCCAGTGCATCCGGATTCTTTGGTCTGTTTGGTGGGCCTTATAGAGAGTGTGGCCCAAAATGGCACATTTCCCATGGCACCAGCCATCTCCCATGCTAGCGGAGGATCCAAGACTCCTACTACTCACACTTCGGAGTAGATGGCTCCCGAGTATCAGACTCCGGTAGCTCGTCCAGTCAGGGTAGTTTAGCCGATTGTTACGGCACAGATCGGTAATGGGTCAGCTATATCTTCTGAGGCTTTGTGGAGATTGCACAAGTTTACCAAGATCTTCCTATTCCATTTCAGTGGGGCTACTTCAGAGGATCCCCAGGAGTATCTTGACAGCTGTCATGAGGTGCTTCCGAACATGGGTATATTACGGACCAATGGGGTCGACTTTGCTGCATTTCTGATAACTCGTTCCGCCAAGAAATGGTGGAGAGATTTTTTGTTGACCAGACCAACTGGGTCGCCTGCTCTTACTTGGGACCAGTTCACTCATCTCTTCCTAGAGAACTTCTTCCTATCACCTTGAGAGAGGAGAACCGCCGTCAGCTCGAGCGTCTCTAGTAAGGCAGTATTACTGTTACTCAATATGAGGTCCATTTTGTGGATTTGTCCCGTCATTCCCTTCTTCTGCTTTCTACCAAGAGAGAGAGGGTAAGGACGTTTATTGAGGAACTTGCTCATCCTATTAGATTGCAGATAGTTAAGAAGACTGGGAGTGAGATTTCTTTTCATGCGACTTCCAATGTCGCCAAGCGAGTTGAGATGGTTCTTGCACAGGGAGGTCAGGGATCTGAATAAAGACCTCATCATTCCCACGGATTCAGCGGTGCCTCATCTAGAGGCAAGGGTACTTTTGGTAGTGGCCATCCTCCTAGGCCGTTTCATTCACCGCTTCAGGCATCCCACGGTACTTCAGGGAGTCGTGGTCCTTATGTTCCTCCTTATGGGCAGCCAGCCTACAGTGCACCACCAACTCATATTAGTGCACCTCCTACTCAGAGTTATTGCCGTGGTCATCCAGCCAGTTCGGGTCAGTCTCAGTTTCCAAAGCCACAGTAACATGATGTGTGTTTCGAGTGTGGTGGTTATGGTCATATCAAGACGACCTGTCCAAGATTATTGGGTGTTCCGCCATAGCATCAGGGTTCCCGTGCCATGGTTCCGGCACCAGTTGTTGCACCGCCTTCTCAGCTAGCCAGAGGCAGGGGTCAGGCAGCCAGAGTCAGGGGCCAGACTATAAAAGGCGGTGTTCTGGTCATTGGGGGTGGAGGTCTGCCAGGTAAAGGTCGTCCCAGGGATATGGTTCATAGTGGTGGGGCCCAGCCCCAGTGTTATGATTTTCTAGCTAGGCCTGAGGCTGAGTCATCTGATGTTGTTATTACAGGTACTGTTACAGTTTGCGGTAGAGATGCTTCAGTTCTATTTGATCTGGGATCAACTTACTCCTATCTGTCATCTTATTTTGCTTCATATTTGGTTTTGCCTTGTGATTCTTTGAGTGCCCTTGTATATGTGTCCACACCTGCGGAGGATGCTATTGTTGTAGATCGTGTGTATCGTTCGTGTGTGGTCACTATTGGGAGTCTTGAGTCTAGTGTGTATTTTCTACTCCTCGATATCATTGATTTTGATGTTATATTGGATATGGATTGGTTGTCACCTTATCACGCTATATTGGACTGTCACCCCAAGACGGTAACCTTAGCCTTGTCGGGGTTGCCTTGATTAGAGTGGAGGGGGACTCTTGGCTATTCTACTAGCAGGGTTATCTCTTATATGAAGGCTCGGTGTATGGTCGAGAAGGGGTGTTTGGCTTAGTTGGCTTATGTTCGTGATTCTAATGCAGATGTTCCTTCCATAGACTCCATGCTAGTTGTTCATGAGCTTCTAGAGGTATTTCATGCAAACCTACCGAGGATGCCGCCCGAACAGGATATTGATTTCTGTATTGATTTGCCTTTGGGCGCTCGGCCCATTTCCATTCTTTCATACCGCATGGCCCCGCCAGAGTTGAAAGAATTGAAGGGACAGTTGCAGGATTTGCTTGATAAGGGCTTAATTGGACCTAGTGTATCGCCCTGGGGTGCAACAGTGTTGTTTGTGAAGAAGAAAAATGGATCTATAAGGATGAGTATAGATTATCGGCAGTTGAAAAAAGTCACCATCAAGAACAATTATCCATTGTCAAGGATTGATGATTCATTTGATCAGCTTCAGGGTGCTAAGGTGTTTTCGAAGATTGATTTTAGATATGGATCCCATCAGTTGAGGATTAGGGCATTTGATGTCCCTAAGATATCTTGTCGGACTCGGTATGGGCATTATGAGTTTTTGGTGATGTCCTTTGGGTTGACTCCTTTGTGATTGTTTTTATTTATAATATCTTGATATACTCCCGTAGCCATAAGGAGCATGAGCAGCACCTAAGGATTGTGCTTCAGACTCTGAGAGACAGCAAGTTGTATGCTAAATTTTCAAAGTGTGAGTTTTGGTTAGATTCAGTAGCTTTCTTGGGACATGTTGTATCAGTAGAGGGCATTCAAGTAGATCCCAAGAAGATTAAGGAAATTCAGAACTGGCCTAGGTCCACTTCAGCTACGGAGATCATGAGTTTTTTGGGTTTGGCGGGCTATTACCGTCGATTTGTAGAGGGATTTTCATCTATAGCAGCCCTATTGACCAGGTTGACCCATAAGGGTGCCTCGTTCAGATGGTCAGACGAGTGTGAGTCGAGCTTTCAGAAACTCAAGACTACTTTCACTACAGCACTGGTGTTGGTGTTTCCCACAATTTCAAAATCTTACACAGTATATTATGATGCTTCCCGTGTTGGGCTCGGTTCAGTATTAATGCAAGATGGTAGGGTGATTGCATATGCGTCTCGGTAGTTTAAGGTTCATGAGAAGAATTACCTTGTCCATGATTTAGAGTTGGCAGACATTGTTCATGCGCTAATGATTTGGAAGCATTATCTTTATGGCGTGTCGTTTGAGGTTTTCACGGATCATCGCAACCTTCAGTATTTGTTCAAGAAAAAGGATCTCAATTTGAGGCAGATAAGGTGGTTGGAGCTATTGAAAGACTATGATATCACCATCTTGTATCATCCTGGAAGGCTAATGTGGTGGCCGACGCATTGAGTAGGAAGGCAGCGAGTATTGGCAGCCTTGCATTCATTCCGGTCAGTGAGAGGCTGCTAGCATCAGATGTTCAAACATTGGCCAACCAGTTTGTAAGGTTGGATATTTCAGAGCCCATTCGTGTTCTGGCTTGCACAGTCACTCGGTCTTCTTTATTTGAGCGTATCAGAGATCGACAGTATGGCGACCCCTCATTTGTTTGTCCTTAGGGACACACTGCGGCACGGTGGTGCCAAATAGGTTACTATTGGTGATGACGGAGTCTTGAGGATGCAGGGTCGTGTTTTTGTTCCTAATGTTGATGGACTTCGTGAGTTGATTCTTGATGAGGCCCACAGTTCTCGGTATCCTATTCATCCGGGCGCCACAAAGATGTATCAGGACTTTCGATTGCATTATTGGTGGAGGAGGATGAAGAAGGATATATTTACTTATGTAGATCGATGCCTAAATAGTAATTAGGTGAAGTATGAGCATCAAAGACCCGATAATTTGCTTTAGCGATAGAGATTCCTGAGTGGAAGTGGGATTGTATCACCATGGACTTCTTCGTTAGGCTCCCACGGACTCAGAGAAATTTCGATGCCATTTGGGTCATTGTGGATAGGCTGACTAAGTCAGCGCACTTCATTCCTGTGGCAGTTACCTATTCTTCAGAGTGGTTGGCAGATATTTACATTCGGGAGATCGTCTGTCTTCACAGGTGTTCCCGTGTCTATCATTTGAGATCAAGGTACACAATTCATCTCGCACTTCTGGAGGGCAGTACAACGTGATTTGGGCACAGGGGTTGATTTGAGCACACCATTTCATCCTCAGACGGACGGAGTCCGAGTGCACTATTCAAATCTTGGAGGATATGCTCCACGCATATTTCACAGATTTCGGAGGATTGTGGGATTCATTCTTGTCCCTTGCAGAGTTCGCCTACAACAACAGCTACCAGTCGAGCATTTAGATGGCTCCTTATGAGGCATTATATGGTAGGCAGTGCCGGTCGCTAGTTGGGTGGTTTGAGCCGAGGGAGGCTTGATTATTGGGTACGGATCTAGTACGGGATACCTTGGATAAGGTCAAGATTATACAGGATCGACTTTGCACACCTCAGTCCAAGCAGAAGAGTTATGCCGATTGTAGAGTTCGTGATGTTGCATTCATGGTCGGGGAGAGGGTGTTGCTTCGGGTATCACCCATGAGGGGTGTCATGAGGTTTGGAAAGAAGGGCAAGTTGAGCCTTAGGTGTATCAGACCTTTTGAGATTCTCGAGAGAGTGGGAGAGGTGGCTTAGAGGCTTGCATTGCCTCCGAGGTTATCAGCAGTTCATCCGGTATTCCATGTGTCCATGGTCCGAAATTATCACAGTGACCTGTCACACGTGTTAGATTTCAGCTCTTTCCAGTTGACAAAGATTTGACTTATTGGGAGGATCCAGTGGCAATTCTAGCCCGACAGGTTCGTCAGTTGAGATCGAAGAGTTATCCTTCAATCCGAGTGAAGTGGAGAGGTCAGCCCGTCGAGCCAGCTACTTGGGAGTCCGAGTCAGATATGCGGAGTATATTTCCCCATCTTTTCACCAGCCCAGGTACTTTTCTATGTCCATTCAAGGATGAACGGTTGTTTTAGACGTGGATAATATGATGACCCGATACGTCATCTCGTGTTTTAGAACTAAATTCTGTATTCTAAATCCTTAAATATCTCATTTTAGCCTTCATCGTTTTGCGTGCGTGATCTGGGTGTTTTTTCGGAAGGCTTTTATGTTAAAAACTTATGAAAATATGAATTTTTGCCTTCAAACTTAAATTGAGTTGACTTCGGTCAACGTTTTAAGAAAACGAACACGGATCTGTGTTGTGACGGAGCCGGTGGATTCATATCAAAACATGGGACTTCGGCGTATACCCGAAATCTACGAGGTCCCTATATCGAGATATGGAATTTTGATGAATAATTTAAAAGTTTGAAAGATCAGTGATTTTAAGAACTGATTGATGTTTGATCTTGTTGATACCGGGTCCGTATTTTGTTTTCAGAGCTCGGTATAGGTCCATTATATTATTTATTACTAGTCTATCGAATTTGGTGAAAAACGAAGTTGATTTGAAGTGATTCAAACGTCCGGTTGTGAAAATAAGAGTTTCTAAATTTTCTTGAAAATTTCATTCGATTTGGTGTTCATTTCGTAGTTCTAGGTGTTATTTTGGCAAATTGATCGCGCGAGCAAGTTGTATGATATTTTTAGACTTGTGTGCATAGTTTGTTTGGAGACCCGGGGGCTCGGGTGAGTTTTGGATAGGCTATGGGTGTTTTGAAACTTAGAAAATCTGGTTTTTTTGCTTATGCTGTTATCTGGTGTCTTCTTCTTCCCGTTCAGGAAGGTACTCTCGCGAACGCAAAGAGTAAACTGGGGCAGGGTGATTTTCTTAATCGCGAACGCAAAGCAATGAGGGGCCTTACCCTTCGCGAACGCAAAGATTTAGGGACCTGAGGGAGGGGTCAGTTACTCTTCTACTCCAACGCGAGCATTGGCTCTAATACGCTCAAATTACACTTTAATATAGTGTAAAGCGGTCGAAGTCAAATATAATAACTCAACAAGGTTGAGGTCGAATCCCACAGGTAATAGGAGTGAAAAGGTTACTTTGATAGTGTGATTCTTAACTCAAATCATATCTCTATTCCGTTAATGTAACAGGGATATGGGGGTTGATTGTGTAATACTCCAATTATAAGAATAACAAAGGTAATTAATTAAAGTTGTAATTAATGTGATTAACTAAACCAAGGTTGTGTCCCCTTCAATGAAGTGTAATGCTAATGGGTCTTAATATAATATATTTCTAATGGAAGGTCCTTTAGATATGCAAATGATTTCTAAATCACCACCCAATATTTTCCAATAGTTGGATAGTATTTCCTCTTTATGATCTTCCCAAATATAAAAGAGTTGCAACGAAGGGTAATCACTTAATGCCAAATAAAACACATTTATTCCTAAGCGATTCTATTACACAAGGTTTAACGCCTTGAGTCTTTGATATTTACTCTTACCTATTCTAACCCACTTTTCCAAGATAAGAAAGAATTTATGGCACTTGTTAATGTTTGCAACCACTAACAATAAATGAAGAATGAAGAGCAAACAAATATCAACCAACCATTATATATATATATTCAATGTTAAATACCCAAAAACATAGCACCCATTTAGGGTCCACCACCTTAGTATTTAATACTAGCCACTCATACTAAATGATAAAAAGATAAGAGTATTTAATGCCATGTATGCTTACAAAACACAAGAATCTTCACTTCTAATACTACCAAAAGAGAGGAATATTCAAAGGGTATGTTGTAGCCCTCCAACCAGACAAGCCTGACCCACAAAACCCAAATTAATCTATTTATAGTGGGCCGAAAATTGGGGTCAAAATCGGACAAAAATACCCTTTTCGGTCAGCTCTGCGACCGCATTCCTGTCGCAGAACAGGTATGCGGTTCGCATGCTTCGCAGGGTTATCGCAGATGTAAAACCCTAGTTTCCAGCTTCCCATCGCATTGTTTGATATGTGGTGCACATTGTTGATATGTGACCGCTGAGTTGCATCGCATTCTCGAGGTGGGCTTCAGGTACTGGAGGTTCTGCGGTCAACTATGCGGCTCGCAGATGAGTCATGTGATCGCATAGTCGATCGCATTTTTGCTTCTTGAAATTCACCAATCTTTCTGTTGACGTTTGCGATCTCTCGGGGCCATCTGCGATCCGAAGAGCAGGTTTGCGGTCCTTCCCTGTACCTTTTGCGATCGCATTTTGCTCTTTTCCTTATGTTTTTAGCTTTTTGTTCTCTTTTGCATGTTATTGAGTGTTTAAGCCTCATGCACTGCAAACCATCAAAATTCCATAAATATAAAAGGCAAAAGATCTTGAAAACAAGCTATAATTTAAGCAATTTGACATTAAATGTGCCGTAATTCTCCGGCACATCAACACCCCCAGCTTAAACTCTTGCTTGTCCTCATGCAACAAAAACTACTCTATCCTAACCTAATCTCCAAATACAAGACCGGAAACATTAATGACCAAGGATAGTGTTAAGTGTTAGTCCCACAAGCACGCATTTTCATTTATTTACCCATCATGAACAATTACTGCTATTTACAAGGAACTAATCTACTAGTGAACTTTGAGCCTCGACCAATTTGACAAAATGTTACTCTCAGCTAAGTGACTTGCATCCGACTTCAAGAAATCAACTACTGTCAAAATTCACAGTTCATGTTCCTCTTACCAGAAAGAAAGAAGGTCCCAACTCAAAATATTTACAATGAAAACAAGAAGGGACATAATTACCAAAACACTCACACTCACAAAGAATTTCAAGTGTTACAACACATCATACCATATGCTTGCCCTTATTTTAATTCCTTGCTTCTTCAAGAACATTCAGTTGGAGATCCCACAAGGACTTTTTGGCTTGTATTGTAGGCTTAGGGAAAGGTTGGACAATCATTTGGGTAAATGACTACACCCTCTTTGAACACTACTCACATTTTTTTCTTTCCCGTTGCACTTTGTTTCTTTTTCACTCCATGTAGCCTCCTTTGAATTTAGTTACCCACGTAGAACTACTTGAATTACCTCATTAAATCTTATTCAAAGCTCCCATATTTATTTACATAATTTTTTTTTTTTTAGCTTGAATAATTTTCAAATGAATCTTTTGAGGTGTAAATTCTACGCTCACTGCATAACCCTACCAATGTCCACTTTGACACTAAACCTCCAACTTAAACTTTTTTTATCTCAACATTCAAGGAGGGACTGGTTCAAAAGAGGAAATTATTTTACAAAAGGGAAAGGTTTGTAATGAGGTGACCAAAGAAAGGGTTCAAGGCTCAATTGGGGTGACTAGTGATAGTATCTATACAATGGTGGCTCGAAAGTCTAGGGGGGTTTCCAAATAACACAAAGAATGCTTCAGGTCATTTATCCAACCAAACATAATTATCATCAGCATTAAAAACCAACCGGGCAAGTTCTAGATGACGGAAGTGAACACAAGAATTATTGATGCAAAATCTAACACACATGGCACATGATTGTTTGGGTCAACATAGTTTTAGCTCATGAGTCAAGGCTTGACAACTTGCAGCTTTCATCATATTTACATGTATAGTTCTAAGTACACATAGCTTCAAAAAGCGAGCCTCAAGTTCACACAATTGATTTCCTTTTCAACACAAAAAGATATCCCTTTTTTTTTATAAAGGAAAGGTGTAGATTATTTACAAACACACATGCTTGAGACTAGACACTTACACCAAAACGGGTCAATACATTTCGTCCTAGTGCCATGGTTCTACTATTACACACTTGGAAAAGAACCCGGAAAAGAAAAACCAAGGGGAATTCATTGTTAACAGCTGAGGGAGATCCTACATAAACTAACTACTTTTTTTTTTAAACTATGAACAAGAGTTAAAGGTAGTGAGATACTCTAATATAGCAAAAAGGGTATGTACACTATTTTCTCGACAACTTGGAGATTAATCATAACAAAAAAAAAACAAAGACACATATATCATAAAAAAAAGACGTACAATAGTTCGATGATTATCCAAGTTGTCACAAAAGATACTCATATACAGCTACCTTGCCACCACCCCCAACTTAACAACATGCATTATCCCCAATGCATAAGAAATGTAAAACAGAGTAAGGGGATCCCTGGGGCACGCTAAGCGCTACAGGAGTCAGTAATCTGCTGGGGGAATGATGTCTACTGGCGGTGGAGGAGCTGCTGAAGACTCAGCTGGAGGGGTGGCTGCTGCGATAGGTGGGGTGTCCTTATGTCCCACAGTTGAAGCTGGAGCCTAAGATTTGTTGCCTTCGTCTGCTGAAGACTGAGTGACTGATGTTGTACCCGGGGCGGCTCTATCAACCAGAGATCGTGCTATAATAATCTGTATCTACTCATCCTCTGCCTGCTCTGTAGATGTGGTGACTGCAATTCCCTTACCCTTCTCCTGAGGGCCATCCTCATGATCTGACCCGAAATCAATATCCTCCTCGTCAGTATCTTCATCCTCGGACGCTGAAGAATGTCCGGAATCCTCCCCAGAAGGTACATCAACTGGTGCAGGGGGAGATAGAGGCTGAGAGACTCTCACAGTCAGGGCTGCCTAGGCTGTCATCAGAGTAGAGAAGTCAAAGTCCAGTCCAGTGGCAGCAATGTCTGCTCCCTGCTCACCTTCCTTGAGCAGGAAGGAAGATAAATCAAACTCCAAATTTTGCATCATGTGGAGCTCAATCTTCAAAGTAGATACGTCAGTACGAAGCGCTGGTAGGTCCCCAACCTCACCCTGCTCTATATTCTCAATCCTGGCCTTAAGTCCCTTTAGCCGACCCTCGTAAGATACATGTTTTTCCTGTAGAGCAGTAACTAAAGACTGAATGGGGGTCAGGGCCTGCCGGATAAGTGTGGGAAGGTCTCTCTAGAGCTTTTCTACCTTAGCATTTGTGTGTTGAGCTAGGAGACCAAGCTAAGAAAAAACTGGCAGTGGAACAGCAGATGGAGCACTGGCCCGAGGGGTAGGCTGAGGAGAAGTAGTGGATGTCTCTGCCATCTGAGGTGCTATGGGAGTCTGAGAGTCGGAAGGCTCAGCCTCAGCAGAAATCTGAATATGAATCTCTGGGGGGGGGGGGTAGCAGCATGCTTTGGCGCTGCATCACTAATGCGTGTGATGTCGATGTCCTTCTCAGCTTGACCTTTCTTGTCAGAGGTAGACAATAACGGAACACGAGCCGTCCTACATAAGGCAGTGATCAAGCAGGGGAAAGGAAATGATGTTTGTTTCTGCCAGGTCCGGACTCTTATTTCCTGGAAGATGATGTCACCCACATCAATTGTAATCCCTGTCATAATTCAAGCAATGAGAATGGCTTTCTCAATGCTTATCTCGGTTTTATTTCTGGTAGGGATCAAACGGGAAGTGATGAAGCTGAGCCAAAATCTCCCTTCTCTTGTAAGATCCTCCTTGTAGATTTTATACTTTGGGTCAATCCAGGATGGGGTCCCTCGGGAAATCACAAATGCGACCCAAGCACGTTCGCCATCTTTGTTGGCCAATTTTACATCATACTCGGCCATGCTCGGGCGACCTATTGAAATGTAATGAGCCTGGATGGCTTCCCGGTGGCATAGTACATCCTTTCCCCAAACCAGAACTTGCTCAGTGAATATCTTGTTGCGTTTGTGGTGATCATTCCTGGAGGCTCCGTAGGAGGCATAGAACTCCCTCACCATTGTTTCATTATACTCCCCAGGTATCTTAGTGAAGCATTCCCACTTTCTAGCGTTGATGTTCGCTAGAATGTGAGGATATCGCTCTTGGAGGCCATTGAGACTCGACTACTTCTCTACTAGAATCTACCGCTTGTCAAGCCCCGTTCTATACAGCTCTCAAGATTTAGGGAGTGGGAACCGGAGCTGGTAATCATCACTTTGCTTCCTCCTTACTTCAGCCATTAGGTCAACCTCCGACTCAGTGTCCCCCTCATCAGACTGGGAGGAACCTCCAACAACAGCTTGTGGAGGTGCTTGACGTGCTCGTTTGGCGGGAGGTGCTTGCCGGCTCGAGGAGGCCCTCTTAGTAGCTGAAGCTATAGCTTTACCAGCCATGACTGTACAGAGAAAATACGTGTAAGTGGAAGAGTGGGCAAAATAAAAGAAACTATGAAAAAAATTAAGTAAATAAAATAAAATCAACTATGCGACGGGGTATGCAATCGCATAATCACTATGCGAACCGCAGACCCGTCGTAGAATTACTCATAGCTTGAAAGTATCCATAATGCGATGACATATGCAATCGCATATCCCTTATGCGGTTCGCATAGTCGTCGCAGAATTGAGTGAAAAAATGTAAAGCTATTATGCTATCGCATATTCCACCGCAGAGGTGAGTCTGCGATCGCAGACTTTGTCGCAAAATAGGGGTTGTATTGGGGAGCTCACTGTGCAGATCTGTGATGCAAATGCGTCCCGCATTTCAATTATGCGATCACAGATGTGTCGCATTATTCTTTCTTCCTCACTCGACCTAGGGCTTAGTTTGCGATGCAAATGCGATCCGCATAACCAAAATGCGGACTGCAGACCCTATCGTTTTCAAGCTAAGCCAACCCTAACAATGGCGTTTTTCTTTTCCCTACCTACCACGCTTGTTTTCAGTCAAAATTTCTCATTTCCCTTCTCCCCTTTGCGACAACTCAGACTAAGAAGTAAAGATAAAATAAAAAGAGAAAAACAAAAATGCAAAATTTAACCCGTAAGATAGAGTTCAACCTTGAATGAGTAATGTAGAAGAGAGATGGAAACATACCAGATGAAAGGGGAATGCACTTGAAGGTGTGTACAACTACGAAGCTTGAATCCTTAACCACGATTGTTACCCAGAAGTGGTGAATTTAATCGACCCTGAATGTTTTTCTCTTTTATTTTTTTTTTTGTTTTTTTTTTATTTTTTTATTTTTTGGTTTTGTTATTTTTTTGTGAATTAAATGAGAGGAATGCGGGGAAGAGGTTAGAAGACTTACCTGGGGAGTCTGCGATGAGTAAGTGACCGCATAATGTGTTATGCGACCGCAAATTCGATATGCGACACTATATGGATGAGGCTTATAACACTCCACACTTCACCTTATTCCTATTTTTACGAACACGACCAGTGCTCAAAGCAGTTGGATTTAACACAGTTGAAGGTTTGGAACTTACCATCGCATCCAGTAACTTTCTTTCCTCCAAACTAATCACTGGAACGTATGAAACCTGCTGTTATTGCCCATTTTTTTTCATTATTGTGACTGGTTTTGGCACAGTTTCAATCTGATGTTGTTGTCCAGGAGGTGAGGCTATTTCTAAATGTTGATCATCCTCTATCTTATTGATTGAAGTACGTTATTGCTCCAGCTTCTTTGCTACTGGGAGATTAGGCACTGGACTGCTCGATGAAAACTGTTGTTGTCGAGTTATATCATGTTGATGCCTAGACTTAGGATAAAATCTGGTGCTTTAGCATTTAGTTTGCTACCTGACCCTAACTTGGATGCACTTCTAATTTTTGGAATAGATGTTGAACCTACTGATAACATCTCCTCATAACCACTACATCTTTCAAATTCATCATTAGACTCATCCGCAAAATCAACCCCCCAATCTTCTTCATCATCATATTCAAGTTGGTCATCTCATAGCTTAGATTTAGTTGGCATTGCCCTCACATTGCTTTTATTACCTCATTGTTGTTTCTTGCAGATAATACCAATTGTCCATGATCTCCACCATGTTCACCACAAGACTCCAAAGATTGTGATGGAACCTCAAAGACTGAAGTGTTCAACGTAACCAAAGGTTGTTTAACCATGTTAGTATTTAGCATCATTGCATTCTGAGCCTATTTAGTTATTTGTTCAACGTGAGGATTAGAAAAATGTAGTGTAAGAGTATTAGAGCTAAGTGCCTTTAGCTCCTCGACTGAATTTGTCTTTGAAGCCATATGTCGAACACTCCCTTCCTTGGCTAAATTCTCACTATCTGGGACTGTGTTTTCATTGCCAGTGCATGGGACAATTTGTTTGTTAATTACATCACCTTTTGGTGTAGTTGAATCCAGTTTCCCATCATCCACAACTGCCAAGACTTCGAAGTTATTTGAGCTGGAGACACAATTCGAAGCATTTTGTCGAACAACAACAGATTTTTGCATGGGCGATACTACCTTCTTAGTGGGTGATTTTCTGGCAGAGACTACGTTCCATTTTCAGTTTTTTTGTTTGTATCATCACACTTACCATCCACCTTTTCATTCCTAGCCTCAACTTCCAAATACAGACCTTTTTCCCCATTCTCCTTGCCTCCAGAAGTACGGGCTTCACCATCCAAATTGATCACTGGTGTTACCAATTGCCCAGTGTTCTGTTTATCTGTTGCTTCTATAACATCATCCATTCCTTTTCCACCTTGAGCATTATCACTGGCTTGAACATTAGTCTTCTTTAAGCCAATATTTTTTGCACTTTCCACACCCTTCCTACCTCTATATTCCATTGCTTTTAATGAGACATCAGTTGCATTATTAGTAAGAAGCTTATCATAAGCTGATACAACTGGATTTACTACATCAAAAATTCTTGCCAAATCTTGTCTAGCAGGAACATCTCGATTAGGATTAGAGGTACCCTTATCAAGCATTGAAATCTCCCCAGACAAATTACTATTTGTTGCAAGATTGACCACTGGATCAGTGCTCACATTGGCAACTTTTTTTACTCCTTCCTTGCGCAGAACCTGTTGTTCGATATTAATATTCATTGTTGCTTCATCAACCAATTGTCCAGCTCTTTTTGCAATAAGATACTCCCTAGCATCCCCTTTTAGTTTATAAAAACTACCCAGGCCTTCACCTTCATCCACTCCATCTACATCTTCCTTAATTTTCATATTCTTCCAACGACATGTTCGTTCATCGTGCCCTTGATGCTTACAACATGTACAATATTTTGGAAGATTATCATAAACTATCTCCTGATAATGCTCAACTATTTTCCCAGAATTTCTATCCACAATATGAATCCTAGCTCTCTTAGGATGCTTGTCCAGTAGATCGATCAAGACCTTAACCCTAGCCGTACTTGGTCGCGTTCTATCTTGCATTTCTTTGTCCACTGCTAAAGGCTTTCCATCTTCTAAAGCTATGGACATTAACGACCTTTTTGCAAAGAAATTTGTAGGCAAGTCAGGTAAAGAAATCCATACGGCTGACCTCGATGTTTCTTCACAAAGATTAAAGCCTATTGTCCATGGGAATGACCTAAAAAAGAACTCATCACCCTTCACCTTGATATAACCTGTCGATCTTGACAGTACTTGAACATAGTCTTCAAATAAATCACACCTGACTAGAATATGTCTAAACTCCAACTGTCCCACGTTACAGTTGCCTTTAATATCAAGCTGTTTTGGAATAACTCGTTTGAGTTCGTGTAATTCTGGCTTTCCATACGAAAACTTGAGAATTACGGCTTGGTGCAATCCTTCTTCAATGGTGAATGCATTAACCTCTTCGGTGGTGAATGCAACTGTTGGTTCTCTATGAACAATGTTAACAGGGATCAACTCGATTTTTGATGACACTGTGGCAGATTTCTTTGTATGTAATTGGGCAGCGTAGGCTTGTTTTGGGTTGGTATTGGGCAGTGTTTCATTAGGTTTTTGTGTTGTATCTCTTACAGCCAAAGGCTGGGGAAAGCTCGCAGCAGCCATGGTTTCCCAAGCTCAAGAAATCGCCCAAAAAGAGAGGAGAGAGCATTTGGTTTTTTTTTTGGTTTTTACATAATCGGGCTCGGGAGTGAATGGATGAACGGATTTTGGTCCGAACCTTAGATTTTGAGCAAGTGGACCCGTGGTTGATTTTTGAGTTTTGGGGGAATATTTGGGAAACCTAAATGCATTTTAATTGATTCCTTTAGTAATAATTGATATTATTGAGTTAATTGTGGCTAGATACAAGTGGTTTGGAGGTGGATCCTAGAGGAAAAGCGGTAATTGAGTATTGAGAAGTTTGTGGAGCGCGGTAAGTGTTGTGTCTAACTTTGACTTGAGGGATTAGGAACCCTTGACTTATTTGCTATATGAAAATCATGTGAGCAGCGTATATGTGAGGTGACGAGTAATTATTGTTGATACCTAATTTTTTCTAAAAATAATTTTATTACTTCAAAATCATGCATTGGTAGCAATTGGTATTTTTTCATAATTTTTCTACATTTTTTTAATGTGTTCAGTACTTTATTTCCAATAAATAATTACAAAATAGCATCACAGATGATTTCAAAAACATTTCTTGATTTAATTCACTGTCTATGGTCCTATTTCTGTTTATGACCTTACATGGTCATCCATGCCTTATTTGATTGCCCGTGTAGATTGTGTATTCTTACTGATTCTTTACATGGTATGATTAGGATTATTTCCTTAATTATACCCTGGTTATTATCGTTTGATAAATTGCCCTTAATTAAAGGAGTCTATTCTGGATCCCTTATTTGGTTTGATTTGAACTTCTTGCCTTAATTGAATCTCTGCTATTACCATTTGGTCAATTGCCCTTAATTAAAGGGGTCTATTCTGAACTCCTTGTGTGATTGGATTCTGTGATTTCCTTAATTGTTGGTTTCTAATTCCTTTACCTTATTTTGTTCCACTCTTAAACTTCTATATAAACACTCTTATTTTACCTCTCGAAACAGAGGAAGTTGACGAACACACACTAACACTCAAACTCTCTTTCCTTTTCTCTGCTACTTGTATTAACTCTTGGTCTAGCCGGCTGAAAGCAGAGGCTACATAGAACTACACCTGCTTTATATTCTGCACTCTTTTCTTCAACTTGTATGTCTCTAGTTAAATCTTGAAACCCAAACCCTATATGTTTCATTGTTGCACTATTCCATTGACCATGAATCCAATATGTCTTCTTGTTTACTTCCTTGATTAGCATGTTTAAAGCCCTGTCATGTTCAATGTATAACTAGCATGTCTAACCCTGTTTGTTCAATCTGTAATTAGCATGTATAAACATAGTTGTCTACTTGATTGTTTGTCCAGCATGTCTACTTATCCAATACTGCTTTTCTAATGAGACCATGCTAAGTCATCTAGTCTCTCAAGGAAACTCTAGTTGTGTGCCTGATCCTGTCCAGTGTTTATGTGTTTTCAATATGGCTTTACTGTGATCCTTGCTCTATGTCTCAATCAACTACCTTACAACTAACCTATTAATTCTGTAAAACCCTTGAAAATTTTGTGCATCTTGTTGTTATGTGCTCCAGTATACATTGATGTGTATTCTATGTGTCCCCATCCCCTCTATCCCTATTTGGAATATGTCTGCTAAGTATTCCTGAATCTGCTTGTTCTAAGGCCCATTGGTTTGTGTTCTGATTTCAAAAGTGTTTTGGTACTTTTCCCCAAACTGTTTTACTACTAAACTAGTTCCTATTTTCAGAAAAACTTTTCACTCCTGGAGTTATCTCTACACTGTTTTCTCACTAAAAATCTCTCAAGGCTATGTCAAGTACTCTCACTTCATTCTTAAGTCCCTAGGTTCTTCCCCTCCAGTGTGTGTACTGCCTTGGGATCCTTTTGAGATCCCTCTGAACTCTGGCACATTGGAGCTGGCCCTTGCACACTGCACTTACTCAGTTCTTGTTATGAAAAGTCTGGGTGTGAGCACTGCCCGAAATCCTTGAGGTCCTTAGGGAACTCTGACACACCTGGACATGAAATTAAGTCTGAAATCCTGGGCATTTGAGAATGCTGAAAGCTTGGTATCTCTAGGTCGTATTTGGGCCTGCTTCAGGCTCCCTATAGTTTAACTTCTTCTTTTTTTATTTATTTATGTAATTCATTCAGATTTTGGTTTGTAGTAATTTGTAAACAGATATTGGGGTGACCAGTGAAAAGGGAGGGTAGTGTATGGTACTGTGGGTAAAAAAAAAGGGTAGAAACCATGTTCTTAGGCTTTATATTCTGCAAATCTGCATTAGAAGCCATGTCTCAGGACTAATGTGTTCATTTTCATCCAAATCATTCTAAACATGCATTAGATATCCTGTTCTTAGGGCTTCAGGTTTATTGCATCAGTATATCATTAATCCATGCTTCAATAGATGTTTTCACTTAGAAATACTGCTATTAGGTTAACAATCTCGTTCTAATAAACTGACATTCCGATAAGCATTTAGATATCATGCTCTAGGACTCTTCTTGCATTTGTATGAACATGTATGTTTCGATTAAAATAAGTAACTGGCCCCTGAAAAGGCATACAAAAACAGTGTCACATATGGATGTATGTTTTCTGAACATAACTGACATGAATCACCCTTTTAAAAGTTTGTGTCGCTTAGAATAACGTGTTTGTAGGTTAAATATTTTGTACACCGTTTAAACAACTTGTAATGGTGATCGCATACAGCCCCACGCCTAGGCAAGCCTTAGGTAATTAATCTTTATAAAACTGGAAAATTGCTTTTATTGTGTTTACTGCTCACAGGTTTAAAATCAGTAGGCAAACTGATTAGGACCCTGCCATTTCATTATGAAATAGGTTGTGTACTCTGTATATTAATGTTCACTTAGACATCCTGTCCTAGGATTCTTTTCTAATAAAAACTACTTGTATCTGTGTTTGAGATGTGTTGTTTATCTGCGATATATGTGTGGAGGTAAACCAGAGCCTTAGCCTCTTGATTGCTTCTTTCACTTATTTGTTGGTCCTACTGATTCTTGCTTGTGTCTTAGTTTTTCCTTTTTTAAAACCATAGGGGTTTGTCTAGAAGTGCTAGTATATTAGAGGTCCTAAACTCCTCCGGGACCACAAAGAAGGGACGGGTAACAGCACGCTTAGAGCTCGCTTATTAAACTTCTAGGGCAGGATAATGGGTAGAAAAGGATATGATGACTTGTACGTTAATGCAACGTGTAGCCCCTCATTGAGGAGTGATTACCGGGCACCGTACAGATGTGATCCTATAGGGTAAAAACCTTAGGACCTCCCTTATCCTTTACATATGTGTGCTTGTACTGATAATCTGTTAAGACCTTTATTTGTTTACATATGTGTGCTTAGACTATCTACTTGCTGCTTGAATAATTCACAAAAATAGGTTTGGCCGGGACGCACAATTGTGGACTTTGAGGGGTGCCTAACACCTTCCCCTTGAAGTAAATTCAAGCCCTTACCCAATCTCTGGTTATGCAATTAGTGTTATGAATGACCCTTAATAGGTGCCCTAACGGACCTTAATTCGTTAGGTGGCGACTTTTCGAACTCATTATACCCTTTTTTCCAAAAGTAAATGAGTTGTCCCAATAATGTCGAAAACCCTGACCAATCCGAAAGGAGAGGAAAAAGGGGGGTGCGACACTTATGCGCCGCCAATTTATCTGTTTTGCATGTTTCTTTCCCGTTCTTCTCATATTGTCTTCTTCCCTGCCATAACTGTTACATGCTTTACTTGTATTCCCATGCCTAATTGCTACTTGTTAGACATTGTTTACCTTTGTTGAATGTATTAGTTATTCTGTAGCTTCATTGTCTTATATTATTTGCTTAAGCTGGTTTATCGGTGTTTTATGGTATATTTTGGATTGTACTTGCTGAGTAGTATTACTTGTGTGAAGTTTCATAGTGTACAAGCTTTCCATTTGCTTTGGTTTGAAGTTTAAGTATTGTGAAGGGTTTAATGTTAAATTGTGAAATTTTTGTACTTATTGAGTAATTGATACTGATATGGTGGGATCGGATTGCGCGCCGAAATAGGTGGAATAAGGGTGATATATTGAGGAGGAATAGGGTGAATTGATATAGTACGGTGGGATCGGGTTGCATGCCGCAACATGTGTAATAAGGGTGGATTGTGGTGTAATAAGGGTGAACTATGATTGTGTTTATTATGATATGGTGGGATCGGGTTGCATGCCTTTATTTATATTCTGTTGTTTATGTTATTAAGAGTAAATAAGGGAGGAATATGATATGTACAGTGGGATCGGGTTACGCGCCGCAATAATCTATATGTTTATATGTTTCCTTGACTGTGTTAGTTGTACGATAGTCTTAAATTGCACTTAAAGATTGATAGTAGCTGCACACTGATGAAATACTTTGAGTATTGTATTTACTTATTGCAAGTTATTGCTTTACTATATTCTGTCTTCCTTTCTGCATTTATTATATATCGTATGCAGATTATATTGTGAGTGTCCCGTCGTAGCCTCGTCACTCCTTAGTCGAGGTTAGGCTCGGCACTTGCTAGTACATGGGGTCGGTTGTACTGATACTGCACTCTGCACTTTCTGTGCAGATTTTGGAGCAGGTTCGGGCTGATCGAGAGGTTGGTTGTATGATTCACTGCTAGGAGACCCAAGGTAGTCCTGTTGGCGTCCGCAGGCCCTAGCGTCCCCTCCTATAACCCATACTTTATTATTTTTCTTATTTCGCGAACAATTGTATTTTTCTTTCGGACATATACTTGTAGAAAAATCTTCGTATGTTCGCGAATTGTGACTCCGTATTCTGGGTAGTAATAGCATATAATCAAAGTTGTTATTTATATATTTCCGTATTCATTTCAACTTGTTATAGCTTGCTTATTGTTAATCACTAAAATGTAAAGAATTGGCTAATAAAACTTTAACGTTGGCTTGCCTAGCAAGTGTAATGTTAGGTGCCATCACAGTCCCGACGGTGGGGATTCCGGGTCGTGACAGGTGAAACTGTAATTAACACAACATTCCAAAATTTCCTTCTAACGATATCAATTTCTCGATCTCTTATTCTATTTCAACAGCTCAGAAATATCAAGTGTCAATAACAAACGGATAAGATATACCATATAAAATTCAAGGTATTAGTGGATGAAAAATCTACTGAATATTCGGATTGCTAGCCATATATCGCACGATTATGCCGAGGTTTTTAAGGCCAAATCTCAGAAAGAGTATGATACCGAGACGATCGGCCCGATCCCATCATATCGTGTACAGTACCGAGAGTCGAGCGGCACGAACCATAGATGCATATATTATACTACCGAGGTGAACGTCCCGTTCCCATGAGAGTATGGTACATAATCCGGTCGTGGTGTTCAGACCGCTACATAAGAAAGGAAAAGAATTATCGAATTACGAGGCACAAGCTTGTGATACAATATATGAAAACAAGGTGAGTATATCCTTTACCGTTTCGCAAATAACTTGCGAACAACTCAAGGCAATAAGGCTCAGCCTAATATATATGTATATATTTCCAACTCAAATTCAATTATATTTTCAATTAATTAAGCAAATTGAATGAATTCAAATACAGCAACAACAACAACAAACCCAAAATATTCCCATCAGGTGGGGTCTGGGGAGGGTTGTCTATACGTAGACCTTACTCCTACCTAACAGGTAGAGAGGTTGTTTCCAATAACCCTCGGCTCAGGAAGGGTAATAAGAAGAAGTGGATAGCAAGAAAGGAAGAAAGAGGGAAGTGAAAAGAAAAAGGGAGAGATAAAGGATAGGTAGTACCAAATACTAGCAACAAGGGATACAATACCTGAGGCGAACAAAACCACATAACGGAATAAAAATCTAAGAATATGAAAGGTTATGCGTGCTACTAAGACTATCGGTGAGCAACTAAAAACTACCCACTAACCTTCTACCTTAATCCTCGACCTCCACACCCTCCTATCAAGGGTCATGTCCTCAGTAAGCTGAAGCAGAATGAATTCAAATATTTCAAGTACTACATGGTAAAGTCCTAAGTCTACCCAGACATAAAAATACTTTAGCTACGTGGGGGACTCTCGTAACCTCATGTGTACGTAGCACCAACAACTATTAGCACATAACAATTACTTCACCTAGGGGTAGTTTTCCCCTCACAAAGTTAAACATTAGACTTACCTCGCTCCAAAGTTCCATAACCGACTTCAACGCCTCTCTAACACCTCAACTCAAAGCCAAACGTCCCAAAACTAGTCAACAACGTGTAAATCAATCAAAGTATACTCAAATGCTTATAATTTACCAATTTATAATGATTTCCCACTCCACTCAAAAACTCAATAATGTCAAGCCTCGGACCTACATTCCCGGATTACAATAAGTTTTAAAGATAAATATTACCATCACATTACGAACCCAAATATATAATTTATTCTCAATTCCATATCCAATTTCGCAGTCAAAAATCCAAAATACCAAATTCTAGGTTTCTTTCAAAATCCCCAATTTCAACCAATTTCCATGTTAAAATTCCATATGTGTTCATGAATTATAATCAAAAGTTGTTTAGAAACAATTAACCCCAAGAGGTTGATGAAATAACTCTCCATAATCGCCCCAAAGTCGGCTTGAAAAGAGAAAAATGAGATTAAATGAGCAAATCTCATATTGACTAGCATATATATTCTGCCTAGTCGATATTCCGCATCTGCGGAATTCCTTGCGCGCCTGGTCAAGTCGTCCAACTTAAAGCTTCCGAATATATAATTTTCTTTCTAAATCAATTTCGAACTTCCCGAAATTAAATTCTGGCTATGCGTACAAGTCATAATACACGAAGTGAAGCTAGTCAAGACCTCGAACAACCGAACGATGTGCTACATCTCAAAACGATCAGTCGGGTCATTGTAATTACGGTTAAATATTCAAACATGAGATGAACTAATAGTAAGAATCTGAATCAACTGGAAATAAATTGTTTTTTATGTTAAAACCAAATAATCAAATCTTTCAATTAATTATTTAGCAAGAAAATCCAATTAAATTATTTTTAAATTCATCATATGAGTAAAATTATTTTTCAAGTTAAAGAAAATCTTAGGGCATAAATTTATTTCATAAAAAGAGTGTTAGAGATTTAAAAAATTAGATAACAAAGCAAAAAAGATTAGTATAATATTAAGAAGGTCATGCAAATGTTTGAGAAAGCACAATCAAAGCTAAATCCTGAACAAGAATAAACTTTCAACACTAAACTATAAAAAGTGGAATCTGGTATAGCGGAATTGTCCTTTGTAGATGCTTCTGGCGGAATCCAAATAATGTGCATTACTTGCAAATGTCAGATCAAGAGGCATGATATTGTTAGCAATAAGAACAAGTGGTGTACCAGCAACGATTTTATTATGAGTTCGCTTAACTCACTTTAGATTTGATACACCTTTTCAAATAACTGAAAGAACCATCACAAATATATCAAAGCACATCAATAGTGTTAAATTTATAAGGAAAGCAAAGTGATAATATGGGATGAAGCGCTTTTTGCTAAGCGTCAAACGATCAAAACAATCGCCCATATTTTTACAGATATATTAGATATTAATGAATCGTTTGGTGAAAAATAATAGTTTTGGAGGTGATTTCTATCATCTACGATCAATAGTTCCAAAATTGACGAAAGCAGAAACTGTAAAAGCTAGTTTGCCAAAATTATACTTATGGCCTCAAAAGAAAAATATTCAGTTTTATGGTAAAAATAAAATATTTTTGTACTTTTAACTCAGCAGAAGATGACACCAACAATTACTACCAAGAAGAAAACTTGAATAATTTAATACCTAATGGCTTTTTACCGTACATGTTTGTTGTCAAGTTCATTATTTTTTACGTATATTAGTGTCATCATATATATAGTAGACTAAGTTAAAATTGATCTTTTATTGCATATAGGTTGATTTTGAGGAAAAATATACCCGTCATGCTACTGAAAACTTAGATCCTTTGAATAGCTTATGTAATAGTACACATATGGTATATGAAAGTTTTGACAATCACGTCATATATGCAGAACTTATGATAATAGTCAATGTGCTTCTAAGTATGTGTTGATCCCCGAATTCACTTTCGTCTTCCAAAACTAAAGAATATCCTTTTAAATTTATGCGAAAATAATTTTCAGTGTGTTTAGTTTTTGTAGTTATAATAAATAAAGCACAAGGACAAACATCCTAAATATTGTATTGTATCCCCCTGTTCTTCGGATACAATTTGATCCTTCTACGACCAAATCTCAATTTGTGGAAAGCCTTCGATGACTTCCTCATGAAAACATAAATTTTTATTTGGGTATAGACGGTATATTTAATAATATATTTTCTTACACAAATAACTATATGTTGCATTTTCAAGAGAGATATCATTATCGACAACAAGAGTTTTAGTTATAGCCGAGCAACCAAATCAATAGAAGGAAATATATACAAAAAAAACATCTTCTATAAAGAAATATTCGGCAAGATACTATCACATTAGATATCTTTAAACTACAGTACATAATTATTTACCTAACATGACTAAAATTAATCATTTGTGTAAGTTCTGATGAAGTCCTTTCATTTTGAATCTACGTATTATGCTAATGTAACAATATTTTTCGACATTTAGATGATTGTTGTATTGTTATATATAAAATTTCTCTCATTAATTAAATTTTTTGTTCTTCCTTTATATAAATAAACACTTACACCATCATAAATTTAATTTGTTGTATTATATAAATAATTGACTAAAATTCTACGTGCAACGTACTTACATGTAAACTAGTAATATCCTCAAACAACTATAACTAATGGTAATAAGACAATTATAACTTGTATAATTAAATAAATTGCATTAATAACGTAAAAATTATCGAGAATGTTATGAAGATTTTAATAATTCATATCCCACCTACCACGTACCAAAGAAAAGAGATATCCAAATTCCCACCTAACGCATATCCGTATTGTTTATCCAAACATGTTGACTACATTCGTACTAGTATTTGGTAAGTCGTCTAACTCAGAGGTTGATTAGTATTCTATCGACGGGTTCAATTGAACTCATAATTTTTGACGTGGAATAAAAATTTATTGAAAGTATAAAATTAATAAATATGAACCTATAATTTTAAAAATATAATAAATTCAATACTAAAAATCTTAAAATTTGAATTCAATTTAATTCTTGAATTCGTCTCTCGTCTAGCTCTGTTTCGTCACTTAGTATTAGTTTTTGCATAGTACTGTGCGTTCCTCTGTTTGGTTCCCAGGCTCTTCTTTCTTTTCTTCCTTTCATTTTCTTTACTTGTGCATAAAATAGGGTACTCTAGAATAGTGTCTATTTTTCACTTTCAAAATTCCTTGCCTGAACTTGCAAAGAATTAGATTCTGTAATAGGTTTAAATCAAATAAAGGATTGTTAATGAATTACTTTGCAACGGTATTTTGCAATACAAAAATTTGGAAGGTGGGACGGACCAAATTGACAATGATTTAGTAGATGCAAACATGGATTATTTTTTTTTTGTTTGGTTACGCCGGTTATTAATTTTAGGCGTAATGACTTTCTGGCCACTTTAACTTGTAGGACTTTTAAAAACCGATACATGAACTTGCACTTTTCTCATTTGAACACTCCAACATGATGCAATAAATATTAATAAATACATTTGACCGTTGATTATGCCTATGTGGAAGCATCACAACTGTCATGACTAAATTGTGTGCAAATCACGTTACAAAAGTGCGTGAATAGTATTATTTGTATTAAAAAGAAAAAAATAAATAAAAAAGAAACCTTTCTTTTACCCCTTTTCTTTTCCTATCGTTTTCCTACCAAAACCCTACCTCCCTTTTCCTCCTTCCCCTTTTATTCTACCATAACCGCTTCTAGCAAAACATAGAACATAACCCAAATAAAGGAAAAAGCTCAGCATACGCCCACACTTTAGAACCCCCTGGTTAACTTTACAAAGAGTTGATTACAAATTCTACCAAAAATAAAAGAAATGCTCTACAATTAACACAAAATCAATCATACAACTTGTCTAATTTACAGATTCACAAATGTTGCACATATTTTTTACAAGCAGCTTCCTTTTTGTTAAGAACGATTTCAAGAGAAAAGTCTTTGACAAATGGCCAACTCAAGTTGTAGAAAAATTGGATCTTGTTTTTGTTGATACATCTTTTCCTTGTCAAGGCAAATTTGAAGTTGAGGGTATTTTGATCCTCCTTATTACGAATGGTTCCAATTCAACAAGGTCGTTTATTTTATTTTCTTTCTTGCTCTTTACAGTTGCAGGTTTAAAAATTCCTATATTTTACTTTCAATGAAAATGAAAACTTTTTTACTTAATTGTGATTGATTTTTTATATAGGAATTTACGGAGTATCAGAATTTTGATAAATGTCTTACATATATCATAATTCGATTGAACTTCAGTCTCCATTATCGAGGCTTATGTTTACATTATCGGAGCTTTTGTTTACAGTTCATGCTTAAGAGGTGAAGAATAAAAGAAGGAAGAAAAAATAAATTTAATAAATTAATTTTGGAAAAGGACAGGGCCCACAAATTGGGACCTTGAACATGCAGGTGTCAATAAAATGTGAATGAATGGGTGATGTGGCTATATAAAATATTAAATTAAATCCATGTCAACAGCAATTGAACAACACGCACCATCACAAGTGTTTATTAGTAGCCATTTTTTCAAGTAAAGGTGTTCAAATGGGAAACTCAAGAGTGCATATATCGGCTTTACAAATTGATGCAAATTTAAGTGGTCAGGAAACCATTTCGCCTTGATTTTATTATGCTTTACGCCTGACACACGCCTAGGGTTAAAGTATCCATTTTGCTAGTTTTGCATTTGGCCTTTCAAGACTTCTAACCGCTAAGAATAAAGCTGGAAAAAGGCACTGTTGCTTTTCTCACCATAATCGTTTGTCATGAATTGTAGTTTAAATGACCGGAGGTAAGGAATTAGTCATTTAGTTATCAAATGGGCGGCTGAGATTATAGAAGAATAAATGATTATCAAGGGCCCGGATGTTGCCAGCTAAGCTCTTTCAAATTCAGTTATATAGCTAACAAATTGAAGAGAGAACGAAATTCACGAAAATTCTGATAATCTTCCTCTCTCCTTCTCACTTCCTCTTTCTCAACCCTTCCTCCTTCTCCTTCTAATTCTTCTGCTTTTTCTTATTCATCTGGAGATTCCTAGCTTAGCAATGGAGGTTTAGCTGGAGTTGTCTTTTATTCTATTAATTTTTGTTTTTAGTTTCCACTGTAGTTCCAATTTCAATTCCACTAATAAAATTTCATAAAACTGTCCCAAAAGAGTTGTTACTCTTTTTCATTTCTGTCTTATACCATGACAATTGGTTTCAGAGCCACGAATATGTGACATGTGTGATCTCCAATGATGGAAGAAACAAGGATGAAAGTAATGGATGAAAAATTAGCCAAAAAAAGATGAAGTGTTGGAGGAGATGTGCAATAGCCAAAGGGAACTCGATAATACGCATGTGGGATCCAAGACATCTTGGAACTCATTCTGGATCGTCTGACGGCATTGGAATCGAACAAAATTGAGGGCCGGAGAATGTTAACCCAGTTGGAGACGGATTGTTACCTATGCCAGCACCAGATGCACGCTCAATAGGCAAGGATTGGCCATTCCTCCTCCCAAATGGGAGTTGCCTAGCTTTGGAGTCCAGAAACCCAAGGTATGGTCCCGAAAATGCGAAAGGTATTTTAACTTGTACAAAACTGCTGAAAATCAAAAAGTGGAAGCCGCTCCTCTTTATTTGAATGGATTGGCTGAGACTTGGTATAACTCATTTGTTCTAAATAATGGGGTAGTAAGTAGGTCGTATTTAAAGAGGAATTATGCATACGATTTGGTGAGGTTTTGATGGAGGATATAGTAGAGGAATTTAATAAGCCAACACAAACAGGAACTTTGGAAGAGTTTTTGGGATTCGAGGACCTCAAGGCTCATATGATACATAGAAATCCCGCTTTAAATGAGTCTCACAGTATTAGTGAAATCAGGAGCTACCCACAACTTCATTAATGAGTAGGCTATCAAAGAGACCGGTTATGTTCCAACATATTGTACCCTTATGAGAGTAATAGTTGTAGATGGCAACTATGTATTATGTAACTCCAATTTGCTAGATTCCTTTGAAAGATGCATGGTAAACCATTCCAGAGGATCTAAAAAGCATAAAGTTGGAGGGTTGTGACATTGTTTTGGGCAATGATTGGATGAAAAAGTACAATCCTACCAAGTTTGATCAGGAGAAGAAATGTGTGGCCATTGGGAGGAAGGAAAATAAAATTGTGCTTCATGCAATTCCACAAGAAGGTAGCCTCAACATTATCAGCAATAGCTCTATGGGAAGGTTACTGAGGAAAAGACAGACAATCATGGCTCATTTATTTATCATAAGTGTGGATCAATCACCTGAACCAAATGAACCAGAAGAATCTATCCGAGAAGTACTAAAAGAGTATGAAGATATCTTTGCAGAACACAAGACTTTACCACCTGTTAGAACACTTGATCACAATATTCCCTTAAGTCCTGGTGCTGCACCAATTAGCCTGAGGCCTTACAGGTACAATTACTAGCAGAAGGAAAAGCTAGAGAAGCATTTGACAGAGATGCTAACCATGGGAATTATTCAATAGAGACAATCTCCCCTCTGCTCACCAACTATACTAGTGAAGAAAAAGAATGGGACCTGGAGGTTTTGTGTGGACTATAGTGGTCTAAATGACATCACCATCAAAGAGAAATATTCCATACCCGTTGTTGACGATCTCTTAGATGAATTGCATGTATCAATGATTTTCTCCAAAGTGGATTTGAGTGCTAGTTATCACCAGATCAGAATGAAGGAAGAGGATGCCTACAAAATAGCTTTCATGACTCACATGGGACGTTATGAGTTCCGAGTTATGCTATTTGGGCTAACTACGCTTGTATGGGCTAACTAATACCCACAAGCTTCTTGAGATAAGACTGAGCTAACTAATGCACCCGTTACATTCCAAGCTTTGATGAACTAGGTATTCCAGTCTTATCTCAAGAAGCTTGTATGGGTATTATTTGATGATATTCTTATCTATAGCAAGTCCCTGCATAATCATGTGAAGCACTTGAAAAAAATCTTCAGTATTTCGAGAGAACAATCACTATTTGCTAAGAAATCGAAATGTTCATTTAGTCAATCTAAGGTAGAATACCTGGGCCATGTTATCATTGCGACTGGTGTGTTCGCTGATCCTATTAAGGTTCAAGCCACGGTCGAGTGGCATAATCCAACCACAATAAAGACACTTAGAGTATTCCTTGGCCTGACTGGGTATTACAAAAAATATGTAGCCAATTACAGGATTATTTTTCATCCTTTGACTGAATTGCATAAAAAGATGCTTTCCAGCGGAATGAAGAAGTTGAGAAGGCATTCTGAGCACTCAAAAGTGCCATGACTAACACACTTATACTAGCATTACCAAACTATTCCTAGGAATTTGTGGTAGAAATCGATGCTAGTCACTCTGGACTAAGGGTTGTGCTTATACAAAGGGGAAGACATGTAGCCTACTTTAGCAAGGTTTTGGCACCAAAACACAAGGATAAATCCATATATGAGAAGGAATACATGGCTTTGTAAATGTTGTTGACAAATGAAGATGTTATTTGCAGTACAAGCACTTTGTGAGAAGGACTGACCATCACAGTTTGAAGTACCTGCTAGAGCAAAAGGTTACCTTATATTCAACAAAAAGGTCTTACAAAGCTACTTCGTTTAGACTACGAAGTCCAGTACAAAAAGGGAGCAGAAAATAGGGTAGCAGATGCACTTTCAAGGCAACATGAAGGGCTTGTCACTGCACAAGACTCATCAGAAACTGCTTATATTCAAGCTAATAGTGTGACAGTACCAATATGGATACAAGAGGTCAGTGCCAGCTATGAAGTAGATGCTCAGATGTCAGACTTGATTAATCTACTCTCAGTTGATCTACGAGGTCCCTATTTATGGTACTATATATCTGGAGTTTTGAGAAGAAAAGTCAAGGTCTATATTGGAGCAATAGGAGGACTGAAGCAGCAACTCATTTAGAGCTTTCATGACTCTCCTGTTGAAGGTCATTCTGCACAACTAGGAATATTGAAAAGGCTTTCTCAGGTGTTTTACTGGCCTAAAATGAAGCACATGGTTCCCCGAGTGTGACTTTTTCAGAGGAACAAGGAAGAGAATATAGCATACCCTGGTTTGCTTCAACCCCTTCCAATTCCGGAGCAAGCATGATGGCACATTAGCATGGATTTTATCGAAGGATTGGCAAAATCCAAAGGGAAAGAAGTGATCTTCGTGGTGGTGGACAGAATGACAATATTTTCTCACTTTATGGCCTTATCTCATCCATTCACTACAATTAATGTGGCTGAAAAATTCTGGAAAAGGGCACACACTTTGCATGGAATTTCTGAGTCGATAATAGTGACAGAGATAGAATTTTCTGGCAAGCTTTGTTCAAATTTGTGGGTACTCAATTTCTATATAGTTCAGCCTATCACTCACAAATGGATGGGAAAACTGAGAGGGTGAACAAATGTATCGAGAATTACTTGAGGTGTATGAGTGCTAGTAGGCCTAATCATTAGAAACAGTGGATGCACTTAGCAGAGTGGTGGTATACACCAACTTCCACTCCAGCCTACAATGTATCCCTTTTGAAGCATTGTATGGCTACTTACCTCCCCCGCTATCTAAGAGACCTCTTATGGATAATATAGTACCTGTAGAGGAAGATATGATCATGAAGAAACAACATATGTAATAGTTATTGCAAGATAACTTACAGAAGACACAAGAAAGGATGAAAGTGTATGTTAATCGGGGAAGAACTGAGAGAGAATTTCGGGTAAGAGATAGGTGTATTTAAAGTTACAGCAATATAGACAAACATGTCATGCCTTGAGAAAAAAATTTGATGCTTAGTTCCAAGTATTATGGCCCCTATTGAGTTATTTCAAGAATTGGACGGGTTTCTTACAAGTTGGAATTTCTTTCAGAATCCAAAATACATCCAGTATTCCATGTTTCTTTGCTCAAGAAAAAGTAGGTGACAAAGTGGTGGTTCAGTAAGCATTACCATGTACCGGTGAGGAAGGCCAATTATTGATTAGGCCAGTAGCAATTTTGCAAAGACAGATGATTCGATGAGTAAATGTAGCGGTTGTGAAGGTGTTAGTCCAATGGTCCAACTTACCCCTTGAAGATGCCACCTGGGAAGATAATGTTTTTCTCAAAGCCAAATTTCCAGATTTTGATACTTAATCCTTGAGGTTAAGTATTATTCAAAGAGGTCGGGTGTGTCATAAGTTGTAGTCTAAATGACTGGAGGTAAGGAATTAGTCATTTAATTACCAAATGGGCGGCAGAGATTAGAGAAGAATAATTGAGTATCAAGGGTCCAGATATTACCAGCCAAGCTCTCTCAAATTTAGTTATATAGCTAAAATTGAAGAGAGAATGACATTCACGAAAATTCTGATTATCTTCCTTTCTTCTTCATACTCCTTCTCACTTCCTCTTTCACAATCCTTCTTCATTCTCCTTCTAAATTTTCTCCTTTTTCTTATTCATCTGCAGATTCCTAGCTTAGCAAAGAAGGTTTAGCTGAAGTTGTCTTTTATTCTGTTAATTTTTGTTATTAGTTTCAATTGTAGTTTCAATTTTAATTTCATTAATAAAATTCCAAAAAATTGTCCCAAAAAAGCTGTTAATCTCTATTTCTGTCTTATACCATGACATCTTTCTTGAACTGTTTCACTATATAAAATTCCCAGTGGGGTATTATTTTTTAACAAATAAAATCATTCTTTCTTCGTTTACTTGCTTACCAACTATACTACCTTGCCAAGCTCTGTTATAAAAAAATTATTTTTATCAAAATTAACGTGTTTGTTTCCATATTAATTCTTTCAACTAGTCGTGTCCCACCTCGAATGTTACAAAACTTTCAGAGTCAATTATTGTCCTGGTCCACTTTATTCTATGACATTTTCACACTCAATTTTCAGTAGTTCATGCAGATATTGTGACCTCGTCGCCCCTAGGCCCCCTACTTTTCAGTAGTACGTGTGAATACAGATAGTCTAACTTGAAAATTATTCTAAATTCTTTCCCAAGAATAATAAAGGTTGTATTGTATTTTACTTATTCCTAAATTCATTCCGAAACCAAACAACTGTGATACAATATATCTAACTGAAAATCAAGAAAGAGGAAGGCTGTAAGCATTTAAATTTTATTAAATTTAAATTCAATAAAATAATTTAGGCATTAGTCCAAATAAATTTATTTGGCTAATATAATTATATAAGTTCAATATAGATAGACCTGATAAATTAGTCCAAGTTCATTGGACTAAAGTGATGAGCCCACTTCATTAAGCCCAAGATGACATCTTCCTAGAGGCCTTGTATGGTGCCACATGTCAAATGACGTGGCACCCCAAGTCAAACAAAAGAGCCAATATGATTGTGCCAAGTGTCAAAATGACAAGGCATGTCAAGCCAAATCAAAAGGCCAATGAAACCGGGCCATGTGTGCAAGTGACATGTTCTGGCCAATCAAATGCGGCCATGTCACACTTCAATTTGATTAGTCAGAAAGAGTTTGTTCTTATCACAACTGCTCCCTTCCACAACTATAAATAAGGGTCTTCATAACCCAGAAAAAAAGAGTCCATAAGTTATAACAAGAAGCAAGAGAGAGCTCGTGGATCAAACGCTGTAAATTTCTCTACAAATTTCAAGCTTCAACCATTCAAGTTCAAGTTCAAGCTCAAGAACGAAGAACAAATCAAGATTCAAGGAGCACGAGTTCAAATCAAATTGCGTGCTAGTTGAATTCAAGATCATTGTTCGTGGAAACAACTACATGTTCAAGATCAAGCTGAAAGACCCTTGAATTTATTTACTATTGAAAAGAAGAATCAGAGGATTCATAGAGATTGTACACTCATATTATTTGAAATCAAATACTATGATTGTTGCAATATTTTCGGTCTTGATTTTATTTTCTTAACACAATTTATTGTCTATAAATTCTGGCATGCCCAGTAAGACAATCTCTACCTCTCATTTCAACTTTTTAATCACCAAAATCCAAAAACGTCGAAATGGCTTCAAAGAAAATCAACTCCAGATCAACATCCACCAAGGCTGCTAACTCCAGGTTATATGCTTATGTGGAAAGCATCCTCGATATAACCTATAAAAACTTTGGACAATTATGAGGAGCAAAGTAATCGCTTTAGGACATCAAACACTCCAAGTGTCGTCCGCATCAACCCCTGTTTTCGGATCTTCATCCTCAAAAGGAGAAATCTTTCACAAACACACCCGAAGGAGGAAGAGATGTTGCTGAAAAAATTAAGAAAACTCTTGCTATGTTTGACCTATTTGGATCCAACAACTCTGATGTGAAGGAAGACAATGATGCTTCAAGTGATGTAGCTTCCCCACGTACACCGCATAACGTGAGTCAATCAAGTATCAATCTATGTTACAATCCATGCTACTCTGCATCACCTTCAACGGACATCATTCAAAGCAATGGTTATTGAAGTTCTACCGTAGAATAACAACTCGCAAATTTGACGAAAGCAGCTGAAGGCTTGTCAAAGCGCGTGCATGATCAAGATGCTAAACTTTCCAAGTTAACAAATAAGTTGGATAGTGTAGTGGAAGGAGAATACGTACAAAAACCTTCAAATCTTCAAAGGTTACAAGAGAAATGTGAACCGCCGAAAAGCAAGCAATGACAAACAAGGAGATCCAAGTCTCCGCTGAAGGTCTAATTCACGTTGAGAAATTGAAGGATTTCATCATGGAGCTATCAAAGATAATCCTGAGTCGTCGTCCAAATTATCTCTCACACATGCAAATCCATATACGCAAAGAATTGATAACTTGAAGATGCATGCTGGTTATCAACCTCCAAAGTTGCAACAATTCGACGGCAAAGGGAACCCGAAACAACATGCAACGCACTTTGTTGAAACTTACAACAATGCTGGAACGTATGGTGATTATCTTGTAAAACAAATTGTTTGATCTCTCAAGGATAATACATCCTCAAACTTAGATCCATCGATAGTTGGGAATAGTTAGAGTAGGAGTTTCTCAATCATTTCTATAGTGAAAACGCATCGCATGCATGATCGAAACTCACAAATGCTCATCAACGAAAGGATGAGCTAGTTATTGACTTCATCAACCATTGGAGGAGATTAAGCCTCAAAAACAAAGATCTCCTTAGTGAAACTTCTGTCATCGAAATGTGCATTCTTGCAAGGTATCAATCCTAGCACATTTGAAAAACTTAAAACTCGTGCCCATGACATGAAATTGAGCATTGGCCTCCACTGGAAACGAAAGGCTGCCCATCCATGAACCTCGTAAAGGGAACGATAAGCAAGAAGTCAGGAAGTGGGGCAAGTTCGTACCCAAGTCTGAAAGCAAAGAAGATATGAATGTCAACACATCACCTGTGAAGTTCATGACGAAGGTTAGCAAAAAGCAGAGTGTGAAATCCACTTCTTTTCAAGATAAGCCAAGTGGAAAGTTAACTCTAAAAGAAATTCAAGAGAAAGTGTACTCAATTCTAGATTCTGGTGTACCAGCCATTTTTGAAGAACTCCTGAAGTTAAATCTCATTGGGCTTTCGGAGATGAAGCGGTCAAATGAATCTGAGAAAACTGATGACCTAAATTATTGCAAATATCATCGACTTGTGAGCCACCCTCTGGAGAAGTGCTTTGTCTTCAAGGACAAAGTTATGGACTTGGCTCGAGAAAAGATGATCGAGCTTGAAGATGAGAAAGCAAGCAAAAACCAAGTCTCTATCACATTTGGATCATTCAGTCCAGATGAATTATGTAGTTTTAAAGAAAGTAAAGATGAAGAATTACTAGAGAAAAACAAAGTCGAACACGATCAACCGGATGATGATGAAGGTTAATTGTTGGTGACTCATCGTAGGCAACACAAAAGAAGCCCAGGAAAAGCATCAATAGAACAACCAAAAAGGAAAATAATGGTGAAAAGACCAAGGAGATGGAATCCAGTTAAGCATTTGACGAAAGCAAAAGTGGAGGTGCACCATCCTCAAAAGCCACGACATCCAGTGACCTTGGAGGATTTCTTTCCATGTTGGTTCCACATGAACTTTTTTCGTGATGGTATTGAGGCCTCTTGTTGCTATGCTGACAAAGGAGAAGAAAAGAGTGATGACCTACCGTTGGCACCATATTCAAAAAATCTCATCGAGTCTATCCCTCAAGAAGTTAACGTGTGCGAGGAAAAATTCATGTTCACAAATGAAGATCTTCTGCTAGGTGACACTCTTCATAACTGCCCATTGTACCTGGTTGTCTATTTGCATGATGAAAGGATAAATTGAATTTTGGTTGATGGAGGATCCTCAGTGAACCTCTTGCCAATTCGGACCGAGATAGAACTTGGTATTCCCGTAAATGAACTCTCAGAAAGTCGTGTGATGATCCAAGGATTCAACCAAGGGGGGAAAAGAGCCATAGGTGCGATCGGGCTAGGAATCACCATTGAAGATATTCAATCAAGTACATGATTGCATGTGATCGATGCGAAGACTTCATATAACGTCTTGCTTGGAAGGCCTTGGATACATGAGAATAAAGTAGTTCCATCTACCTACCATCAAAGTTTAAAATACTACAAGGGTGAAGTCGAGAAGAAGATAGTTGTTAATGATGAGCCATTCACCGAGGTAGAGTCATACTTCGCCAATGCAAAGTTCTACTTGAAGAACCACATTTTGAAGGAGCTAAAAGTTGGTAATGGTATGAAAAGCAAGAATGACGAGCCAAAAACTAAAAGAGCTGAGGTGACTATTGGTAAAGCCAAATTTGTTACTGAGGAGGTATAACCCAATACGAATAAATCTCATAGAGGGGATATTGCATCTTATGGAAAGAAAGAGAGTTATACGCTCCAATATGTCCATAAAAGGAAGAAAGATGAAGGAGAATCATCTAATCCCCAAACTAACATGATAAAGGAGTTAACTATTCCGGTAAAACAAATTGAGGAAGTAAAGTTGTCATCGCAGCCGCTTACAGGGTTTGTAGCCCAAAATCGTTTGCAGAATGTGGCACTCCCTACAAAGCGAACAGATGAATATTTTGATCCTAACACTTACAGGCTATTTGCAAAAGCTGGATACAATACTAATGAGCCATCAAAGTTAGAGAAGCTCCCATCAAAAGCAGCAACGAGGCAAGCACGTGAAGGTTTGGGATACAAGCAAGTGTCACCAGTGCACATCTCCATAAGAAGGGCGAACAACAATTATATCACTGTAGAAGACGAATGTGCTGCTTCTAACAGGCCTTTTGTCTTTGAATGACTTGGAAAATCAAATGTGAGAACTTCCATATTTGATAGATTGGGTCAATTAAAGAAGGGGAATAAGTTCCAGATAAATTATCGAAATACAAGAACACCCGCTTCGCCCAAACTTCAGAAGATCTCTAATGATTTCCAAAGTTTGGTTCCTTCTAGAATGAAGAGACAAAAAAAAGTCATGGTTTCATGTGATGAGGTACTGAAGGTGAATCCATACACTGTGGTCTACACTAAAGAACGTGATGAAGACGAAGAAAGTGTGGGTTCTTTGTATCATGTTACTGCACAAGGAGATCATGGTGTTTTATTTCTAATGGAGGATGACGAGATATTGGACGATGTTTCACCATGTTATCACATATCCTTAAGCAATGGGGACCCTCAAGAAGATGAAGATGTGAAAGATGCTCCCTGGAACTTGAAGAAGGGGTGAAGCCAATGATTGATGCCTTAAAAGAAGTTAACCTTGGCACTGATGAAGAACCAAGACTCACCTATCTAAGTGCTTTACTAGAAGTTGATGAAGAAAGAACTTATATTGAGTTAGTCAAGGAGTTTAGGGATGTCTTTGCTTGGAGTTACAAATTAATTCCTGACTTGGACCCTAAAGTAGCATTCCATCACCTTGCGGTCAAGAATAGCGCTCGTCCTGTTAAGCAAGCTCAAAGGCACTTTAGGCCGGACTTGGTTCCCTGATTGAAACTGAAGTTAACAAACTCATCAAAGATGGATTTATTCATGAAGTTAAATACCCAACATGGGTTTCAAGTATTGTCCCTGTAAGGAAGAAAAATGGCCAGATTCGAGTATGTGTTGACTTCAAGCATCTCAACAATGCATGTTCGAAAGATGAGTTCCCGCTTCCCATTCCAGAGCTAATGATCTATGCTACTACTGGGTACGAAGCAATGTCATTTATGGACGGTTTAACAGGCTATAACCAAATTCGCATGTCACCAAAAGATTAAGAGCTTACTGCATTTCGTACCCCCAAAGGGTATTTAATGCTACAAGGTAATGCCTTTTCACTTGAAGAACGCTGGTGCTACGTACCAAAGAGCTATGCAGAATATCTTTGATGACCTTCTCCACAAGAATGTCGAATGCTATGTGGACGACTTGGTGGTAAAATAGAGAAAGAGGAGAGACCACTTGAAAGACTTGAGAATGGTATTTGAGTTTCTCCTGAGGTACCAACTTAGGATGAATCCATTGAAATGTGCCTTTTGAGTTATTTCTGGAAAGTTCCTCGGTTTCATTGTCCGGCATCGAGGGATCGAATTTGACCAAGCCAAATTAGATGCAATCTTGAAAAAGCCCGATCCTCGATATATTCATGAATTCAAAACTCTGTAAGGAAAGTTAACGTACCTTAGGAGATTAATCTCAAACCTACCTAGGAGGTTACAACCATTTAGTCGCCTTATGAAGAAAATTGTCCCTTTTAAATGGGACCAATCATATAGCAATGCCTTTGGGAGCATTAAATCCTACTTGATGAAGCCTCCAGTTTTAGCAGCCCTTATACCTGGAAAGCCATTGATACTATACATTTCCACGCCAGGAAGGTTCGTTAGAGCATTGTTGGCCTAATAAAATAGTGAGGGGGACAGAAACTTCTCTTTACTACTTGAGCAAGTTGATGACACAAAACGAGTTGAATTATTCGCCAATCGAAAAGTTATGTTCGGCACTAGTCTTCTCAATCCAAAATTTGAAGCACTACTTTCAATCTCATGTCGTACGTCTTGTTTCCAGAGCAAATCCCATCAAGTTTGTGATGTCAAAACCTGTCCTTAGTGATCGATTAGCAAGGTGGTACCTCCAATTTCAACAATTTGAAATTGTGGACATCCCTCAAAAGGCTATAAAATGGAAAGTGTTAGAAGACATCTTAGAAGATCACCCTATACCTGATGATTGGGAGCTAATTGACGAACTACCTGATGAGGACGCAATGGTCATCAAAGTTCAACCTCCATGGAGGATGTACTTTGATGGTGCTGCACAACGCGGAGGAACTGGTGCTGGTGTTGGTGTAGTATTTGTCACTTCTCAAGGTGAAGTTCTGTCCTACTCTTTTACGTTGATTCAACTCTGCTCTAACAACATTGTTGAGTATCAAGCACTAATACTTGGGCTTGAAATGGCTGTCGAAATGAAGCGGTTGCAGTTGCAAGTCTTTGGTGACTCTCAGTTGATGGTCAATAGGCTTTTAGGTAGTTACGAGGTCAAGAAGCCTGAACTACGCCCATATCATGATTATGCTAAAAAATTAATAGGGTGGCTCGGTGATACCATTCAACATGTTCCAAGGAAATAAAATAAGAAGGTTGATGCTTTAACTGCCCTAGCTTCATCGTTAACCCTGCCTGAACAAGCGCAAGTTATTGTCTGCCAAAAATGGGTAGTATCGCCGCCAAATGAGGCTGAAGATGAAGCAAATCAACTCAAGCATCTTGCCGTTGTTTCTGAAGTTGAGAAAGAAGAATGGCGACAACCCATTATTAACTACTTATGCTATGGGATACTTCCAAAATCTCCGAGGAGAAGGACTTAAATCTGTCATCGTGCACCTTGCTTCCTTTACTACAAAGATACTCTATACAGAAGGTCATTCGAGGGAGTACTCTTGCGATGCTTAGGAGAAGAAGAAGTACTCCAAGCTTTTCAAGGGGTATGTGGGTCACGCCAATCTGAACCAAAGCTCCACTTCCATATAAAAAGGATTGGAAATTATTGGCCAACAATGGTAAAAGATTGCTTGGACTACGCTCCAAGATGCAAGGCTTGTTAATTCCATGCGAATTTTATTCATCAACCTCCTGAAGTGTTGCACCCCACTGTTGCATCCCGGCCGTTTGATGCTTGGGGATTGGATTTTATTGGACCACTGCCAAAGTCCTCTAGTGGGAACCTATACATCTTGGCTGCAACATACTACTTCTCAAAATGGTCTGAAGTTGTTGCTCTTAAGGAGGTAAATAAGGAAAATGTTGCAAGTTTAATCCGAGTAAACATAATTTATCACTTTGGCATTCCTCGTTATATAATAACAAATAATGGCAAGCCATTCGACAATAGGTTGATGAACAAGATTTGTGATCTATTTGGCTTCAAGAAACGCAACTTTCTATGTACAATGTTTCTGCCAATGGTCTAGCCGAAGCATTCAACAAGACTCTATGAAACTTGTTAAAGAAAGTCATATCTAAATCCAAACGAGACTGGCATGACCGTATGGAAGAAGCTCTGTGGGCATATAGGACAACTCACTGCACGCCAACACAAGCGAACCCTTATGAAGTCGTTTATGGAGTCAAAGTCGTCTTACCACTCAAACGTCAAATACCTTCATTACGATTATCTATTCAAGAAGGAATCACTAATGAAGAAAATGCTCGACTTTGATTAGTAGAGTTGGAGGCTCTTGATGAGAAGAGGTTGGAAGCTCAACAGAGTCTTGAATGTTATCAGTATCGACTATCTCGCGCCTTCAATAAAAGAGTTCGCCCAAGATCCTTTCAAGTAGCAGATCAAGTCCTTGTCGTACGAAGACCCATAATTACTTCCCAGAAACCTGTAGGGAAGTTCACTTTAAAATGGGATAGGCCATATGTCGTACAAGAAGCTTACTCAAGTGGGGCTTGCAAGCTGATCGATGCAGATGGCGTGAGAATCAGCACTATCAATAGCATATTTTTGAAGAAGTATTATCCTTGAAGTTGCAACGCTCCTTGACGCATGAGCCTAAACTGCATTTTCTTACACTCCTGGCCCACATGAGTCTAAACTGTGTATGGCCCACAGAAAAATCCGCTAGGTTGAAAAACATCGAAAGAGGGCCTAGGAAAAAGTTAGGACATAAAAAAAGTAAAACAAAAAATTACTCATTCTGAACTACAGTATGACTTGATCCTCTTCACCGAGGCGCGTAGGTAGCTTAGAGTTTCATTCTGCGTCCAGTCGCATAAGTTCAAAAGATACATAATCCCCCAATTGTTGTCTGAATGAAGTACGATGGAATGTAATCCATTCAATCAGCACTTGAAAATCGAGCTTAGATATCATTCTTCTGTTAAACTTTGGATCGCATTGGATTTAAATGGAGGCAACCCTCCATGGTAAATTAGTATCTTCAATGGACGATTTTAGGAGGATGACATGTATTTGCGCTAAATCCGGGGGTTCACTATGTCTTCTTGTTTGCCAAATCTTTTAGTCTGTCAGTCTTCAAGTCGAAATATTTAAGCCTCCATGTCTTCAAGTTGAAGTCTTCAAGTTGACGTCCTCAAACTCGCCGGTATTCAAGTGGAAGTATTTGATCCCTCAAAGTCTTTAGGTTGAATCGTCAAAGTCTGCCAAATCTTCAAAGTTTTCCAAGTGTTAATTGACGTCAGCAAGTCCACTAAGTCTTCGAGTTGAAGATTTATAATTTTCCAATATTAAGGGGGACATATGATTCCTTTTGCACCTTAAGTTAGCCTCTTCGTGAGTTTGTCCGTAAAGGGAACTATAACTTTCCAATCTTAAGGTGGACATATAAGTCCTTTTTCACCTTAAGTTGGCCTCTTCGTGGGTTTGTCATTAAAAGGAAACTATGTTTTCCAATATTAAGGTGGACATGTAAGTCTCTTGAGAGTAATGTCTCCGATAATCGGGGAAAATTGAGAGTAATCTCTCTGATAGTCGAGCCCTATTGAGAGTAATCTCTCCGAAAGTTGAGCCACATTGAGAGTAATATCTCTCCGATAGTCAGGGCATATTGAGAGTAATATCTCCGATAGTCGGGCACATTGAGAGTAATCTCTCCAATAGTCGTGGCACATTAAGAGTAATCTCTCCAATAGTCGGGACACATTAAGAGTAATTTCTCCAATAGTCAGGCCACATTGAGAGTAATATCTCCGATAGTCGGGGCACATTAAGAGTAATCTCTCTGATAGTCGAGCCACATTGAGTGTAATCTCTACGATAGTCGAGCCACATTGAGTGTAATCTCTCCGATATTCGGGCAAGGATGAGTAGCCATCCCCTCACACCTTCTTCCTGCATGGATCATATCATTAAACAAGAACATATTCTTCTTGTTTGACCTAAAAAAATTACTAAGGAAGAAAATCTTAAGAAGAAGAGAAGAAATTACCTTCGCGTTAATGCATCCAATCGTCAAAGAAACAAACTCAAGAGCAGCTTGAAGATACCGAAAGCTGATTGATGCTCAAAATACATGAGAATGTGGCTATTTATAGATTTCTCAAGGCAACATATTAAGTTGATTTGTCGATGTGGGATGGCCGTAATCAAAGACCAAAAAGGATTCATAATGTAAGAATCATTCTCCTATTTGGACAAGGTCACTATGAGGCGGTGATTTAATTATTCCATGCCAAGCAAAAGCTATCAAAGATATTAGACTGCTAGTAGGATTCTAGTATACTAATCCGAGGTGCACATGACTCACGTAAAAGTAGGAGCACATAACTCAAATTAAGCTTAGACTCTTTAGACTTTTTCTAGAAATTAATCTATATGTGCTTATTTGGTATGGATTAATGAACGAGATATACTCCAATGGATACTAGAAGGCCCAAAATTCAATACATTGTGTGATTGGGTTGACTTGGCATGGATTACAATGCAATTTCAATTAAAAAGGATGTACGTCCACTGCAATGGGCAAATGGAACCATTTTGTTGTATTCATGAATTAAAATGCTACTTTAGAAGCAATACTTAATAAATTGAACGGCCCAGTCATCCTAAATCTTTGAGACAATTCGAGTTTGTGAAAAAAATTGATATTATTATCCAAGCTACCAACAAAGGGAGATATGTATAAATTAGTTTGTACTTCGAGACGTGATTCGGTTTCGACGAGTCTACACCTCGACAAGTCTGGAAGTACGGGCATTTGTAAGCATTTAAATTTTATTAAATTTAAATTCAACAAAATGATTTGGGCAATATTTTATATTCAAGATATATTGGTCCAAATAAATCTATTGGGCTAATATAATTATGTAAGTCCAATATAGATGGACCTAATAAATTAGTCCAAGTTCATTTGGCTAAAGTGATGAGCCCACTTCATTAAGCCCAAGATGACATCTTCCTAGAGGTCCAATTTGGTGCCACGTGTCAAATGACGTGGCACGCCAAATCAAACAAAAGATCCAATATGATCGTGCCAAGTGTCAAAATGACAAGGCATGTCAAGCCAAATCAAAAGCCCAATGAAACCGCGCCACATGTGCAAGTGACATGTTCTGGCCAATCAAATGCGGCCATATCACACTTCAATTTGATTGGTCGGAAAGAGTTTGTTCTTATCACAACTCCTTCCTTCCACAACTATAAATAGGGGTCTTCATAACCATGAAAAAAAAGGCCATAAGTTATAACGAGAAGCAAGAGAGAGCTCGTGGATCAAACACTACAAATTTCTCTACAAGTTTGAAGCTTCAAGCATTCAAATTCAAGTTCAAGCTCAAGAACGAAGAACAAATTAAGATTCAAAGAGTACGAGTTCAAATCAAAGTTCGTGATAGTTGAATTCAAGATCATCGTTCGTGACAACAACTACATATTCAAGATCAAGCTCAAAGGTCCTTGAATATATTTACTCTTGAAAAGAATAATCAGAGGATTCATAGAGATTGTACACTCATATTATTTGAAATCAAATATTATGATTGTTGCAATATTTTCGGTCTTGATTTTATTTTCTTGACGCAATTTATTGTCTACAAAGGCAAATGAAGATAAATTTTGAGAGGGCTTTAATTATACAACATTTTTATGCCAAGCAGATTCAAATTGAACATCCGGGATTCCTGGAATTAGGGTTAGTTCCAAGTTTGTACCTTGTTAAAAAAGATTTTTATGAGTAAGAAAATTATCTACTTCTCATTCACTACTAGAAATCCGCTAAAACTCGATCAAAGTTGGTCGGTTATGGCCAATTACCGACCAAAACGCAACCATTTACGTGTGGATGGTATTTTGATGGTCGGAAAGGAATACCAACCAAAGTTGGTCGGAAATTACCAACCAACGTTGGTCGGAAATTACCGACCAACGTTGGTCGGTATTTTAATATGAAATCAAAAGATTCATCATCTGGGAATCGAACCGGGGTCTGTACTGTGGCAGGATACTATTCTACCACTAGACCATTGGTGTATTTTGTTTTAAGATTGTCTTTTATTTGATTTATACTCTTTAATTATATTTTCGCACAAAAATAACCAACCAAAGTTGGTCGGTTTTATTAAAAAATAAAATTACTGACCAAAGTTGGTCAGTTTTTTAAAATGACTGTCGAATTAACCGATCAATTTTGGTCTATTTTTATAATATTAATTTTTATTTATTTTAATTGAAAAACCGACCAAAGTTGGTCGGTTTCGTGAAAAATAAATTTTGCGGGACTCAAAAATAGTTTTCCGCATTGTTGCGCCAAACAAAACCGACCAAAGTTGGTCGGTTTCATAAAAAAAAATTAAAAAATAAAATATTTTGAAAAACCGACCAACTTTGGTCGATTTTTCTTGGTCGATTTTTGCCGAATTTCTAGTAGTGATTTGTTAGCTAAAAAAATCCATCATATAGGATGCATGAACTAAAGAAAGAAATTAGGGAAAATGAGGATCGTATGAAATATATATATATATATATTTTTTTTTTTTTTGAATTATTAAATAAAAGAATAAGAATAATTTGTAAAAATTGAGATTAAATTACAATTTGAAGAACCTCCATTAATGAATAAATTTCTCACGTTTTTTTTTTATAAGAGGAGAAATCCGTAGTCTGTCATAGCCTCTGCCCTTCAGGTGAGCACTTTGTGCATTAATCTCCTCATGCGTAATAGCCTGCAAACCACACAAGGGATGTCAACAACACTAGGTAAGCCCTGTGCGACAGGCTCTACCCAGAAGGCAATCAGGGGAGAATCGATTCCAGGTCATCCGTATGAATAATGATCCTCCAAACCAATTGGGGGAACCCGAAGGATATTAGTTATCTCACTTTTAATAGACTTTTCCTGTATTATTTTGGGAATACAAAAAGGATAGTCAACCGAAACTAGTTGCATTCGCTAGCCAAATATATATATATATATATATATATATATATATATATATATATATATATATATATATATATATATATATATATAACATTTATGTGTGTGTATATATATATATATATACATACATACATATGTGTGTATGTGTGTGTGTGTGTGCAATACACATATCTATACACAAAATATATTTTTTTACCGGCTATTAATTTAATAGCGACTATGTATAGCTAAAATTGGAGAGTCCGATTTTATGATCATTATGGCATTCCATAGCCCGTCTTCGGAGGGCTCGAAGTACAGTTCGAGGTTCGACACCAAGGGAGCATACCGAGGATTTCCCACACTCGACCTCGGGGCGGTATAAATCGATGACCATCATGGAAAAGCGGGAAATTTCCAAAGGCATGTAGCTAGAGCTGACAATGCCTGCAAGAATAGTACAAGTCCATACGGAACCATTAAATAGTTGTACCACTTATCTCTTTGTAATAATTACACATGTACTATGTTGGGATTCCACCTCCTATATAAAGAGGACCCTTCACATTTTTCATACATGATATTCAATACAAGAAGAAGAACATTTTGTGCTCTCTAATTCAAACATTTTCTACAATTGTTCCATTGATTTATTGCATTATATTTATTGTGTTCATTGATTGTTCTTCACTTATTGCTCATTGTTGATCATTAGGAGGCTATTCTCGACGCCCTCTACATTGTTTTTCCCCCATCGATCGCCCCCAATCAAGCACACTAGCTCGACCTCGAGGCCTAGTTTCGGCCAGCTCGAGACCTCGTCTCAAGTCTGTTTGGTTTGTAAAACACCATTGCCCTTTGCTATTATCTCATTTTTATAGCTCGCACTTAGCATCTAATGTCTAACAACTAGTATTAAAATATATCACATATTTTTAGAACCACAAAATCAGATATAATTATAATTACCATTTTTCACGGTAAATAGTTTGGCGCCCACCGTGAGGCTAAAAATAATAGTGATTGTTTTAGTGCTGGTTTTCTAAAAACACAAGTTATTCTTTACACGTTCTCTTGTCCAAGAATCTTCAATTTCAGGTCAGAAAATGTCTAACTCAGTGAATGCACATGAAAACAACAATCCTAAGGATCATGGAGAGAACGGTGCAGCTGCTTCAGGCGCCGGTGTACCACCGCAAAACCCTGAAGGGGCACTAGTATGAATCCCCGTTGATGAAGGCTCACGCAACGCTCAACATGTCAATGTAAGATCTCATACACACGGAAATGTGCATGAAGGAGACCAACATGAAGCACAGAGAGCCCCTGGTCAAAGGGAAAGAGAAGATAGCCTTCATGTCATTTTGAGATGTTGCAAGCACAACAAGTGGCTATTTATCAGCTACAAAGCCATAAAAAAACTCCAAGTACAACACCACCGGAAACAACTCCTCAAGTCGAACAGGCACCGGAAAGGTCGAGCAATAACAGGTCAGCAGCCGACCCTGCTATCATGAAGATGCTCGAGGACCTCACAAAGAGGATTGAATCGGGCGAAAAGAATATAGAAGCTAACTACAAAAAGGTGGAGACCTATAACTCGAGGGTTGATCAGATCCCAAGCGCAACCCCGATTCTGAAGGGTGTAGATTCAAAGAAGTTCGTGCAAAAGCCATTCCCATCGAGTGCGGCTCCGAAGCGCATCCTGAAGAAATTAAGAATTTCCGATCTCCCAAAGTAAAACGGGACCTCGGACCCCAATGAGCATATTACCGCTTACACTTGTGCTGTGAAAGGGAACGAGTTAAAAGATGACGAGATTGAATCCGTCTTATTGAAAAAATTTGGAGAAACACTGTCCAAATGGGCCATGATGTGGTATCATAACCTGCCCCTGAACTCGATAGATTCGTTTGCCATGATGGCAAACTCTTTTGTGAAGGCGCATGCTGGTTCCATCAAGGTCGCTACGAGGAAGTCTGACATTTTCAAAATGAAACAAAGAGAGAATGAGATGTTAAGGGAGTTTGTATCCCGCTTCTTATTGGAACAAATGGAATTACTGCTGGTCTCCGATGATTGGGCAGTGCAAGCCTTCGCTCATGGCTTGAATGAACGAATCTCGATAGCTTCAAAGCAGTTGAAGCAAAAATTAATCGAGTATCCCGCCATAGTTTGGGCGGATGTACACAACATGTATCAATCAAAGATCAAAGTCGAGGATGACAAATTGGAAGCCCCCTCGGGCTCGGTGTATCACAGCAGGCTCTTAGCAAAGGAGTCGAGGCTTCCATAGAGAGATCCAAGGCCAAGCAAAGAAAGGTATCAACCGTATATAGAAAATCGGAGAAATATCCTGAGGCGCAACATACCTTGAAGTGATCGAAGGATGGATCGAGGCCAGAATCCTCGGGGACTCGTGAAAAAAGCAGGGTTTGACAGGCACACATGGTCGGTAGAGGTACCCCGACTATCTGAGCACAACTTCAACATTGATTTTTCAGACATTATCGGCAGGTAAAATAAAAGACACCAGGTGGCCAATAACCGTACTATCATATCCTTCGCAAAGGAACCCTAACTTGATATGTGAATATCACGGCACTCACGGTCATAGGACCGAGGATTGCAGACAGCTTCGAGAAGGTAGTCCAACTGATTAGCAAAGGGAACCTTCGAGAGTTCCTCAGTGACCGAGCTAAAAACCAATTTTGGGAAAGAGAGGCGAACAAGGAAAATGAAACAGAAGAACCACAGCACGTCATTCACATGATTATTAGAGGAGTCAACGTCCCTCAGAGACCCATTTTCAAGCGAACAAAAGTATCCATCACAGGGAAAAGCAAACTCGGAGCTACATACCTGAAGATGCTCTTCAATTCAGCGAAGAGGACATCGAGACCTTGTCTCAACCTCATAATGACGCACTGGTAATTTTTTCTTTTGAATAAATTTCAAGTTATACGTGTGCTCGTGGATCCAGGTAGCTCGGCCAACATAATTAGGTCGAGGGAGGTAAAGCAACTTGGATTGATCGACCAGATCATGCCCGCCTCTCGAGTCCTCAACGGATTCAACATGGTGAGCGAGATAACAAAAGGGGAAATCATCCTCCCCGTCAACGTAGCCGGTACAATTCAAGATACCAACTTTCATGTCATCAAAGGTGACATGAGATACAATGCTTTGCTTGGAAGGTCATGGATTCATAGTATGATTGCGGTGTCATCAACCCTTCATCAAATGATGAAGTTTCCTACGAAGGATGAAGTAAAAACAGTATACGAAGAGCAGCATGCAGCAAAAGAGATGTTCTCAGTGCACGATCGAAGGAGACAAAGAACAAGCAAACAGCCGAGTAGCAATCACAAACTACATCCTCGGATGAACGAATAAAGGACCGTGTCGCATCCTCGAAATTAGTAACTGAAGCATATCAAGGCTTGAACGCCACCACAGTTAAGGTACAATCCTCTCCCTCTTTCCTTCACATTTTACACTAACCTATGTGCAGGTGTTCAATTGAAAGGGATCGAAGCACCCTCCAACTTGAAGGCCTTAGGTTTTAAAGCATGTGTGGCGCTCTTTTTCCCACACATCGTATTTTATCCCAAATGGGTTTTACCGACAAGGTTTTTAATGAGGCAACATCCATATGCTATCTAAGGAGAACTTATCAAGTATTCAAGGATTCTCTTCGATCAACCTCAACTACTGAGGGGCATCCCCCCGGGAGATCACCTCCTCGAATAAATTAAAATATGCCAAAGTGGGTCTCGACAGGAGAATGATGTATCGCACAAAACGGTCTAATGAACCATGTCCACGTAGAATAATCGAACCATCGATGGTGAAAACATGTATACTTGTACCAAGTAATCAAAGGATAATCTTTTATCATCAAAACACTTTGCGCTTCAAAGAAGTTTGCTATTTTCACAAGAAACGGCTCCAGGGCCAGAAATTTCCCGAACGCTCGGGGATTGACATCAAAAACTCGAAGCCATAAGACCTCAGGACTAGAAATTTCGAGCTAATAATCCCTCAATGAGTCAATATCACATCTGTAAGCCCTCCATGAGGCAATATTAACAATGTAAGCCCTCCACGAGGCAATATTTTCACGACCCAACCTATGGGCCGCGACGGGCACCCGGTACCTTACTCAACCGAGTACCAACGTAACATATCTTTCTTATTGTACTATCATGGGTAAATGGGCAAAAATGGGCGTCATGAAATAACCAAAATAAAATATAAGTGCATACTAGACATAGGATGACCAAACATGATATAGAAACTTATACATGTAGCATACGGGCCTATAAGACTGAAATGATCATTTGTAAACTCAAAACATAGGGCGACAAAGCCATACAAGTATCCATATACCTAACATCTGTCTACGAGCCTCGAAGACAATATAAATGTCATATAGGTCGGGACATGGCCCCGCCATACAAGTAAATACATCTCCTAATCATACTGACCAAACAGGAAACTCCGGAGCAAGTGGAGTGTAGCAACACCTTCCGCTGAGCTGATAGCCCACTAGGAGGACTGTCAACCTGTCTATAGGGACCTGCGGGCATTAAACTCAGCGTACCCAGGCAAAAGAGACGTCAGTACGAATAAAGTACTGAGTATGTAAGACAAAAAAACATAAATAAGAACAGTAATATAAAGAGAGATATAGGAGATACAACATGTAGCATCTGA